>JARACY010000005.1:0-270242 GCA_029255725.1 Scrobipalpa atriplicella
GTGAAATGCTTAGTAAAGGCGTTTCCGCCACGTCTGAAAAATAGTGAGGACATTGATGCAGGGTGTAAAAAAATACTGTTTTTCGTTAAATCACATGTTCTACTTATGATACCAAAAGTTACCAAACCAAACAACCTTTCCCAAAGCACAAAAAGCTCGAAAAAAATTCCATACAAAGATGCTCTCCTCATCTGCATTTTTTAATGGGCAGGGGAAAATTTTATTTCGAGCATTCGAGCTATAATTTTTGTGCTTTGCGAAAGTTCTTAGTGAACATAGTAGAACATGTACTTTATAGGAACGCAGTACATTTTTTTAAACACTATTATTTTTTAAATTGAAATCAATAACTTTAAAGATGCAAGAATCATACCTTGCCCATTGTTTTACTGATGAAATCCTTCAATGTTGGGTGATAGAAACCTTTTTTAGATGGGTCTAGATTTTTTAAATGAACTATTCTGCACGCCTGGATCCCTTGTACCTTCTGCACATATTTTTGATACTGGTCTTCCAATAGTTCTTCTGTATTTTTTTCTTGCGTCGGTGAATTTTCTTCAATATCCATGTCAATCACCCCTCCTTCTGTTTTTGTATATGGTTCACTAGTATTGAATTCTTCTCCATCTTCTTGTTTTATACCAGAAGATGTGTTTATATTTTCCGGCGTTTCGATTTTAATGTAATTTGGTTCTACGAATTGCACATCGTCTTCGCTGCTCATTTCTGTTTTGACTACAATATTTTGGCTGCAATATTATAAAAATTGTGCGATTAAGTTTGTTTTGTAATACGATATACAACAGAATAATTTTTTGTCACTACAAAAACTTATGGGGTTGCTCAGACAAAAAAAAATTGTATTTATTTTATAATAAAACTTACCCGCTTCCATTAAAATTACCAAACTGTTCCTTAAAGTTTGGATGAAAGCGATCCCTCACATTAGCAATTTCATGATCTGCAAATAATAAGGCAAATGTACACCGTCAATTCTGGCTACTATAATACCAGGTGTAAGGGACAGCATACCAGAAACTGATTGGGGGTTGCTCATGCTCAGTCAACGAAACTGAACAACTTTCAACAGGAAATAAAAATTGGCTTTTACATACAAATTGTCTGATTGAGGTAGTAGTCATTTAGTATGACAAAGTCAAAATGTGTTTATATTATTTCCTGAAAGAATTTCCTAGTGAAAGTTGTTCAGTTTTGTTGAATAAGCAACCTCTTTTTCTTATCAGTGTCCATCACATATAGGTCATATTGTTAAGACAATATCTAACAGCCGCTTGTTTCCTACTTGTCAAATCAGCAACTTTTTATGAAATGTCAAAAACGCTTATTTGTATGAAAATCGCGAGGTATGACGTCACTCCTCGTTGACTCCTCTTGGACTCCTCGTATATACTTGACTACTTAAATCAACAACTTCTATATTTTTAACTCGATTATTAAATCTAAATGAGCATTTCTTTTTTAAATGATGAATTAGGCCCACAATATTTTAGCCATCAGTTTTAATTAAAAATGTTTTGAAATTTTTTTAGCCACTCAGGAATCAAGCCTATTGTATAGGTATAAAAGCCTCATCTGATAATCTATTGTTGCAATTTTTTTTTTTTAAGATGGTTTGCTCACCCAAATCTAAATTGATTAATATTGGTCCGTCAGAAAAAACGATGCCTTGTAAATCTTTAAACACTTGGATGCAGTCTTTGTTCACCATGAATCTCAGCAGGCATTCACCGGTGTTTTTATTTTGAACATTTTTGAACATGTCAATGTAGTAGGAGCCCCAGTTCACATCCTATAAAAAAAATAAAGCTTTAGAAAAAAAAGAATGTATAACTACAAATAACACATTGGTATTGATTTGTAGGCGCACAAAATTACAAAATGCTATCGATTCGTGGAGGGCACAACTTAACTAATTCTCAACTAAAATTATTGCCATCCCGTTCTGTTTCCTCACAACAGAAAGTGACAGGTATGGACTTATATTAGTTAAGTCGCGTATTTTGCAACCACAAATTGCTGCCAATCTTTACTAAAATAGTCACCTGTCATTGTCCATCCTGAGAGAACAGAAAGTGACAGCAACCATTTTGGTTAAGGTTTAGTTAAGTTATGCTCTTCATGAATCGATAACATTGTATTTGTAAAACTAAATATTAAAACAAAATTGTTTTATTAAAATGAGTTACAGTTGTGCAAACCTCAGAAAATGTGTAACAAAATATTTTTATCAATTTTATAAAAACATGAAATTGTTATTAATAATTTGTTGATCAGTAGCATTATGAAGTACTTCATCATTTTTGTAACCAACATTTCACAACAATTTATATTTACCTACTTCGCATCTATTGCTAAAGTGCTAAGTGGTTATTTTAAACACTTTCATAATAATGATGGGTTTCAAGAATGATGTACTTCTTCATGACATCAACCCACAATTTTATTCTATCTATTCTATTCAATTCAATTATTGAACTGTAGTAAAATATTTTTGAAAAGATTTACACATTAGATCAGTCAATTTAAATATTAAATAGTGCTACCTTCTGCTACAATCTTAAATTTACACAAAAAGTAAGAAAGATACTTAAGTCATACTCACAAAGTCAGATTTTAGTTGTATTAAGGTTTTCACATGACTAAACTCAAACCACAAAGGTAGTTGAGAGATAAATATGGCTTTGCAAGTGGCTGCTTTGGGCGTCTTTAAGTTGGGGTGACATAAAAGACCGGGCTTGTGTTTTTTTCTTATTTCCTCTCTGATTTTTTGCAAAGAGAGACTGCTATCTACGCCCAGTGCATTGCAAACATGATTTAATATTTGGGCATCAGCTTCTGCTGTTTCACCACTCATTGATTCCACTTTGGTTATGATTGGTAAAGCCCCAGATTGTATAGGTTGATAGGAGTCGACATCAATGGGCTCGTTGGTTTGCCACATAGTTTTATATTCACTTTGTATATATGGCTGAGAACTCGAAGGCTGTGAGCCTTGGTTATTGACTGGAACAAAATTATATAAAGTTATTAGTCTGGCGGTGCACCTTTTTCATAGGTGTTTTCATGGTTTTTCATTGGTGTGATGGTTTTACAAGTTTCTAAAGAAAATATTAGTATATTTTTAATGGTAACTAGGTAAGCCTTAAAGACCAAGTGGATAGCATGAAACCGAAGAGACCATTTGATGAAAATTGGGAGTAGAAGCTAGGTACATCCAAAAAACATAAAAAGTTAATTTGTAAGTGGTTTGCAATATGTGAGGTTATTCAACACAAATAACACGTTTTTTTTTTTTACTAAATATCGTTATTTAGTTTACAATTTACTTACATGACATTATTATTAAACCCAGTTAGGTCTTATACGATACGAATACGACACATTACTTAGAACTAAAACACTGAGTAGATAATCACCTAAAACATGAAATTAAAACAAAAAACAAGCACACACACACACAACACCGTTTTGTTTTGACTTTGACCAAAGATAATTTTTTTTTTTTTTTTTTTTTTTTAAAGAGTTTATATAAATAAATACACTACGTTTTAGTTTTGACATGTCAAATTGACATTTTACTTTTTTTTTAATTTTCTCCAACCCATCATGAGAAGGCCAAGGGCTTCATGCCATGCAGCCTAGTCTTCAGTCTGTGCTTCAGTACACTGACCTCAAAATAATGGAGGTCAGTGCTTCAGTACACAGACTTATAATAACTAGTCTTCAGTCGTCAGTACTATTTTTCTTCAGTGATTTTAAGAAGACACTATTCTAAGGAGTTTTTATTATGAACATGTAGTACTATATCATACGTACCTTACACCACCCTTACACCTTGCACCCGGTATCTCATACCGGGTGTAAGAGTGGGTGTAAGGTGTAAGGGACAGCGTACCGAAAACTGAAATGGATTGTTTGATCGAGTTGTTCAGTTTCGTTGACTAAGCAACCTCTTTTAGTTTACGGTACGCTATCCCTTACACCCGGTCTATGTACCTACTACCTACCTACAGTACCTACCTATTTTTACCCGACTGCCAAGGAAGGGTTATGTTTTTACCCAATCATCTTAGCTCCAAATGGAGCCAGGCAAGATTATTAGGTGAACCATTTATGCGGGTACCTAACTTATTTTGTTCTCATATTATACCTAGGTTCTTTTCTTACTACCGATACCAACCGACTGAATAGTCCGTTTGATAGTAGCAACGTAGCGTGTACCTACCTAAGAGAATAGAGTTATTTATAACTCTATAAGATAGTAAATACTCAGGTGGCTATCTCTACAGTTAAAATAAACACAAAGTTGTAAACGAAACGTACTTATTTATGTAGGTAAAGTTGTAATTTAATGTTAACTTGCACGCACATGGATATAAAATTTCGAATTATTTTTTCTTTCGTTGTAATAACTGAGTTTTAAAATAACGTTTTAACAAAATGAATTCATTCTCCCGTTCATATTTTTTAATCTCTTCGAACAGTCCCTGCAGTAATATTTCTAGAAAAGCGTTTGCTTCCGTTAACCTCTTGGAATTCTCCTGAGCTTCCAGGGTAATTAACTCTGCAAATGCAAGACTCTTCATAAGTTCCAAGTTTTCCTTTTGTATAAGTTTTATACGATTATCGATGCCCGTCATGATTTAGCTTATAATTCAGATTTTTCAATCGACTAACTGCTTCTTTCGCTTCAGACACTGTTTGCCGTAGTTTGCGATTTCTTTCCTTTAGTTGAATGGCTCTTGTCATTTCCAAGTGTTGTTTTTCTGTAGCATATAACAGACGGTTTTTTAATTTGTGAGTTTCTTCGATAAAACTTTTCAATGTGTGCAATAAAGGCGTTTCTTTTTTGTAATATCGATAGTTTTCCAATTTTTCTCGTTGCATTTGCGTTCTTTCTCTTATTTTTTCCCCGTTTTTCTCACTAGAATTTTGACATTTTGACATATTTGTGTTTAGAATAATTAAGACGTCATTTCATTCGTGATCATAGAGAATTTGCTCGCGAGAGCCTCTCTTTTTCTTCGTAGCTCAAAATACAACCTTCTATCTCCTTCTATAGATTTAGTCTCTTCTTGAGAAAAAACGCTAGTTGATTAATTACTCATTGTTCTTGGGGCCAAGTCTTGAGGTATTCATCACATGAATCATCGTCATCATTAGCATCACATCATATTAAATCAAATAATGCAAGCGATACAAGTTAAGAATGAGTTTAGATTAGAATGTAGTTAGTTAGTTTTTATCGAAGCACCTAGCTAAAGTTATTGATAGAGCAAAGCGTCGATCATCAGATTACAGATTACCTATGCACGGAACGACAATCCTATTTATTGATGATTAGAGATAAGATGACGTTCTTCACGGACAGATCAGACCGGGAAGCAAAGACTTAGGCCCGTATTTATAATCAGCTCTCAAGAGTGACAGCGAGTTTGAGTTCGTATCAGAAACGTCATTCCAATACAAAATGACCTGTCAAATCCGCACTCAATATTGCTCTCAATCTTGAGATGGCTTTATAAATACGAGCCTTAATCTCCTTGCACTTTGCAGCCAAGTTCCCGAATGCAACTCCGCTTCCTACCGCAATAGTCCATCAGTCGCAATGAGTGTACCAGGGCACACAGTCGTCCCAGGAGTAGTGATTGTATTGTGCTCTACATCTACAGTCGGTTCAAAGGCAGCACGCATGTCGCACGCGCGGACCGCAGCCCTGATTTGCGTGTGCGCGCTCGTAGCGAATGCTGCCGCGGACCCTGCGCCGGCGCCACCTAGAAGACCAGAAAACAAAGGTAAAGGTTTGGGAAAGTTTGCAATTCCAAAATTCACCCTAAAAAGCAAAAAAGTTTTTCATTTCCTGAAAGAGGAGAGCTACCTATTCGCTGTCCCTTACACCCGGCATAGGGCCAATTTCTTCCTGTGGAAAATATTATTTATTACTTCCTTACCATATGTTTCGCAGTCAATAATTGAAAGTACCATGTGTCTACTTAATTTATTTTATACAAGGTGTGGGACAATGTACCGAAAACTGTAGGTACCTAAGGGTATACTCACTTGCTCAGTTAACTCAGTAAAGAAATGCTCACGTCAAAATATACAGGGTATAAAAAAAGTACTACGTTTCTTTAAACCACATGATCTACTGATGATATCAAACAACTTTTCCAAAGCACAAAATTTTTAAGCTCGAAATAAAATTTTGCCTTGGCCATACAAAACTGCAGATCCCGGAGAGCATCTTTGTATGGAAAAGGCAATTTTTTTTTCGAGCTAAAATTTTTCTTCTTTGCGAAAGTTGTTTGGTATCATCAGTAGAACATGTGGTTTAAAGGAACGTAGTACTTTTTTTACATCCGGTATTTTTCATGGTGAAGGGTAACCACGGGGTATCTCATCATCATCAGGGTTCATCATGTCGTCGGTCGACTCGAAAAACCCGCTCGATAAACGTGACGAAAGCGAATGAACCGAGCCTTGTTGTATGACTCTACATTTATCTTCATCATCTTTTAGTTTCATCATCCCAGCCGATAGACGTCCACTGCAGGAAGGACATAGGTAGGCCTCCCATAAGAATCTCCACGATAATCAGTCTAGCACCTTCTGCATCCAGCAGCTTCCCGTGATCTTCACTAGATCTTCGGTCAACCTCACGCACCTCAAAGATCAGAAAAAATTGGTTTCCACCTTGTGTCCAACCTACGCTGCGTCTATCGTTCTTCCATGGCCGTTATCAAGAACTTTCCTGCTCAAATGGGAGTCGGTCCTACAAGCAATACATAAAGACTCTTTGAGCATCTCTTAGCTGACGATGTGTCATATTTATGACTTAAGCTTGTCTCGATTGGGGTCATCGGGACACAGGGTCGGTGAGAGTCCTCTTTATTAATATTGCCACACTTGACATTCGTTTTTTAAGACCGCCCTCAATTCGGAATCGCGTATCCTGTGTTTGTGGGCTTTCAACTGGGTCACTGATTTTTGTTGAGTCCGGTCATGATTTCCCTTTAAAGTAGGTATTTTTTTAATGGACTGAGAGCGATAGAATAATATTGAATGGTCCAGCTGCTCTGAAGCCTCAACCTCAAACGTATAGTACCTACTATAAATCAATCGGATACTCGAAAAAAGTATAATTATTAGGAACTGCCTCAGTCGTCTAGTGGTCTGAGCCATGGGTCCTGGTTTCGATTCCCATGAGGAAACACAAATGTTGATACTTGTCAATTTATCACTTTGTGAGATTTTCCCCAGTTTGGTTAGGACAATGCAGGCTGTACCCAGTACAGTACCCACCTATCCACCTGATTGTCTGACTAGAAAACGGATTCCGTGCTTCGGAGGACACGTTAAACCGTCGGACCCGCTCATTGATTCTAATTGTAGTCGTTATAGGTCTATGTTGCTCCACGTCCGTAGGAACGACCTTAAAAACCCTACACGTGACCCCGGGAGGTGCCAAGAGTGCAACACAACTGGCTTCTGCACTGTCCTCTGGACCTCGCAGCAAATAAATGCCATACGACAAATAAATAAAAACTCGGCCTAAATTTACTACGTCACTGCACTTTGCACATGCGTTTGAACCAATCTTACTCACGCTATCGACCCACCAAGCACAGGCGCATGGCCCCATCCATATTATGTGGATTTAGATCATTGCCACCGTGTGACTAGTGCTGCCGATCTATCGATAGTCAGCCTCTCGATAGGTAAGAACTTATTGTAGACTGTGAATGTAGTCTTCTTATTATTGAGTGGGTTTTTTGAGTGAACTAACAACCTAATGAACCTTGGTGTTAGAGTTTTTATACAACAAAATAACGACCACTATCAAAGACAGCTACTGGGACAGCCGACAGACGACAGAAAGATAGACTTGGAGAAAATCAGGTGGTTCAGCCTGCATTGTTCAGTCCATTGTTCTAACCGAAGTGAGGAAAATGGAAAATGTCACAAAGTGATAAATTGATAAACAAATTATCAACTTTGTTTTTCCTCGTGGGAATCTAACCCACGAAACCACGACCTGTGGATCGAGAGCTCATGGCTCAGAACACTGGACCGTGGAGGCAGTTAAGAATTAGTTTATCGATATTCTCGCTACGTAATTGCTCGTTAATCAGCCATCAACTCTAGCGTGTAACTAGGCGAACTCTTGCGCATGTCAACGCTCCCGCGGCACGTTTGATCCGGCAAGCTTGACCCACTTACAGCAAGTTACCGAATGACCACTGGAGGATTCTCTCACCCTATTTTGGGATGCAATTGCTGAGGTGTTATGTAATATCAGCTGCAATTTTCGGGATTTTTTTTATCTAAAAGTTTTATTCAAATTGAAGAAGACCATCGTACTATGGGTGAAACTTTGTGGTCAAAGTCTCTGTTATTGTCACAGGTTAATAGTAGCCGAGAGAGGTGTCCTTGAAGACAGAAATTTTGCACAGGAAGTTAATCTGAAAATTCAAGAGCTGAAGTCATAATGGAGTCGAAAGTACTACTTGAGCTCCCTCGTAGAACTAGCTACGGTTGTGACTACCGTAGTAATATAAGACTGATGGGTTAATATGAACAGTGAAGAATTTAATTTCGAGCCTATTTCGTAGTCTTATTTATATATTTTATGGTCACTCGAAAAATAAACCCATATACCTAGATTGTTTTCAAAGTTACAAACATCAAAATGAGTAATCTAATCTTGGGTATTGCGAATAGGGTCACTGCCGTGTCTCAGCCGTTTTGTTTACGTCGCAGCCGACAACCACGGCTGCCAATTGTCTACCATTTCCTTACTGACGGCTGACGGCATGCTGAAATTATGCGTAGGAGACCCTCTAATGTCGGTGAAGGGATCATGTACTGCGCCCAGCCGCCGATATAATTAAGGCGTAACCCCTACGGCAGTTAAGAAGGTTGATTTTAAGATATGCAACCATCGCCTGTAATGCCTTTGAATATCGCTCAAATCAGCGCGCGTTACGGCCGCGTGGCGGTTACGTTACACACAATAAAAATAAATTCTTAAAAACTTAGCGTCGGATTTAAGGCCCGTATTTATAATCAGCTCTCAAGAGTGACAGCGAATTTGAGTTCGTATCAGAAATGTCATTTCAGTACAAAATGGTCTGTCAAATCCATACTTAATATTGCTCTCAATCTTGAGATCGCTTTATAAATACGAGCCTTAGATAATCATAATACGAATAATTTCCCGAAGGAACTATATCAAATTTAGGTACTGATAAAAACAGCTTTAATTTCAGACTTTTTTAGCATACTTATTTATGAACTAGAATATTTTCAAAAGAAATGTATATTTTTTTTGAATTTTCCATTGATTCGTTTAGGAGAAATATTCTTTTAAAAACAACCATTTGCCGGTAGGAATCACCTTAACGTGGTGATAAATTATTACCGCTACTTAGATTTTACACAAACGTAACTGCGTCCATTTGGTATGGGACCGTTTCAAATTCTTGAACACGATGTATTGTTTAATGATAATGATTTCTTCTTCCATTTAGAAGTATTATGTTGTACAAAATCTCTGTTCCGTATACAAAATGCTATGTCCATCGTAGTGTCAACGCCCAATGTTTACGGTTGTTCAACCAATAAGAGTCCGGGGCTCTTATTTATGAGATAAGAAAAATATCTTCATACGTAGTGTGGTCATATTCCCAAAATAAAACGATTAGATTTTGGCCGAGTTAAATTCAGTATGGTAGTAATTTTCACTTTCGATTAAAGTAATAGGTATCTATCTTTTTATGTGCTTCGTAGAAGTTTTGGGCTAATTTCAACAAGCCCCAGAGTCCGCTAGGAATGCGAGAGCCTGTCACTCGAAGTTCTGGCAAGATTAATAAAAAATCCTTATAGTACGGGTCCTATTTGGTAAGTACGAAACCATCTGGCAGAAAGCATGAAACTTGGCATATGTGTAGCTTATACATATGTGTTTCAATAAAAGAAGGGAAACAGGTCGAGCCCCCCCTGTTCCCCCCCCTTTCCCCCCCCTTTATGTCCCAATTTTCAGTTATTTTTATTTTTATTGAAAACGGGTAAAGATAGGAGAAAACCGTCAAGGTAACAAATAATCCTTATAAAATTATCTATATAACAGTCTTTGGATGTATGTTGATAGGACTTATAGTTTTCAAGATATGCTTACATTTATTTTATTATTGCAAGAAATAATGACTATAATATTAAGATGACACCATAAGCGAGCTCCCACGGAGTTATTGGATGGGGGATGGGGTGGGAGAGTTCAGGTGGAAGGAGGGAATAGGAGGGGGGAGGCGGGCGTTGTGTGTTATGTATGTATTATATGAATATATTATATATATGTTATCATTAAATGTTATCTTATCATATTTTGCGAATGCATTGGTATAACGAACGTATTAGTGCTAGGTTTTGAGTGACTAAGTAAAACATAAGTCTTGGATATTAAATTATAATATATTTATTCAATTAAAATCACAATTATCTCCTCCGCACTAGCAAAGGCCAGTACAAGGAAGCCCTGACTTCCTGCATTGGCACCGACCCCTACTGCAGGTGCGGCACGAACACTTGGTCAATTCCTTTAGGGAGGCTGCTGTTTCTTTCATTGTGCTCCATAATGGAGTCCAGAGACCATTTTCTTTTCTCCAACCCCAATCTTCGAAATTGGGATATTCTGGATTAGGTATAAAACTCTGACCCCAGATGAAGCCGGCTTGCAAAGACGCCCTTTTTGTGTGCTCTAAAAGAGCACTTGATGTGGATGGTAACCTATCCATGGCCCGTCCCTTAACAAATAAGGCTTTCCTTGCTTCATTAAGATCTTCTGCTTCACATGTCTTATCATATGTGAAGATAACACACATCGACAAAAGATCCAAATGACGGGTTTCGATTGCATTTACAGGCTGTGATAATTCTTTGAAGGTTTTTGTGGCTTCAGGGAATGATTTCCACGCATTCCAAAATGACTTCTTTCCTTTTCCACTAAAGCCCGATACAGTATCACAGCTTGTAAACGCATGAAAAAATAGAATCCTACTGCATACTTCTGGCCCGAGTGAATTAGCCAGGTCATGGATAGCGATGTTACGTGTAGCTTTTCCGACCCCAAAACAGATCCAAAATTCTTCCAATTTAATTTTTTTTATATCATTGAACAGGGAAACAGCAATGACGACTACATCTGTACCACAGTTCTTACCAAAACCTTGGTGTGACCGTGCTGCACAACATGATAAATATGGAGGAGAATTCGGGAATCAGCTTCTTCTTGCTGCGGGTACAGGGAAGCTTCGTCTGTGCCATCATTACATAGAACTTTTTCGCCTTTTGTTGATAAATTGGAAGAATTTTGGATCTGTTTTGGGGTCGGAAAAGCTACACGTAACATCGCTATCCATGACCTGGCTAATTTACTCGGGCCAGAAGTATGCAGTAGGATTCTATGTTTTCATGCGTTTACAAGCTGTGATACTGTATCGTGCTTTAGTGGAAAAGGAAAGAAGTCATTTTGGAATGCGTGGAAATCATTCCCTGAAGCCACAAAAACCTTCAAAGAATTATCACAGCCTGTAAATGCAATCGAAACCCGTCATTTGGATCTTTTGTCGAGGTATGTTATCTTCACATATGATAAGACATGTGAAGCAGAAGATCTTAATGAAGCAAGGAAGGCCTTATTTGTTAAGGGACGGGCCATGGATAGGTTACCATCCACATCAAGTGCTCTTTTAGAGCACACAAAAAGGGCGTCTTTGCAAGCCGACTTCATCTGGGGTCAGAGTTTTATACCTAATCCAGAATATCCCAATTTCGAAGATTGGGGTTGGAGAAAAGAAAATGGTCTCTGGACTCCATTATGGAGCACAATGAAAGAAACAGCAGCCTCCCTAAAGGAATTGACCAAGTGTTCGTGCCGCACCTGCAGTAGGGGTCGGTGCCAATGCAGGAAGTCAGGGCTTCCTTGTACTGGCCTTTGCTAGTGCGGAGGAGATAATTGTGATTTTAATTGAATAAATATATTATAATTTAATATCCAAGACTTATGTTTTACTTAGTCACTCAAAACCTAGCAATAATACGTTCCTTATACCGATGCATTCCCAAAATATGATAAGATAACATTTAATGATAACATATATATAATATATTCATATAATACATACATAACACACAACGCCCGCCTCCCCCCTCCTATTCCCTCCTTCCACCTGAACTCTCCCACCCCATCCCCCATCCAATAACTCCGTGGGAGCTCGCTTATGGTGTCATCTTAATATTATAGTCATTATTTCTTGCAATAATAAAATAAATGTAAGCATATCTTGAAAACTATAAGTCCTATCAACGTACATCCAAAGACTGTTATATAGATAATTTTATAAGGATCATTTGTTACCTTGACGGTTTTCTCCTATCTTTACCCGTTTTCAATAAAAATAAAAATAACTGAAAATTGGGACATAAATGGGGGGGAAAGGGGGGGAAACAGGGGGGGCTCGACCTGTTTCCCTTCTTTTATTGAAACACATATGTATAAGCTACACACATGCCAAGTTTCATGCTTTCTGCCAGATGGTTTCATACCTCCATACAAAGTCTCAAATTGGGACCCGGACTATTACAAAACACCTTTATTTTCGTCAACTCTGGCGGCGGCCACTTGACCGATATAATTTTATCGACTTGATTAAATTCTAATGAATTAAAGAAACATGTTTCATAAGCAGAATAAAAAAAATATCCTAATATACGTATATAAATATTCCTATGGACATAAGATGACTACTTTTGGACCACCCTATAAGTACGAGTACCTACCAGAGGGTTTGATATTTTTATTGGAAAACAAAAAAAAAACACGCTCTTGTACAAATTGTTTCTTTCTGGTACACAGAATTGTCTGGAACAGATCACTTAAAGCGATAAGACCACCTTTGCGCACATTTAGTTTTAGATTTTATTATTTTTGTGTAGGTACTTATTTAATACGCATTAAAGAGTTTATCTAGCTACGATTATCTATCTTTTGATTTGTAGGTTTGTAGATGATTTTATGACCTGTTTCTTAAGAAAAGTAGACGTCTTTTTCATTCCTCTTATTCTTCGATTAGGATTTGGTACTCTTTAAATAGTTGTAACATTCAACTCTACAATTTCTCAATCACTCACCTACTCAAAATTCCCCTATCATTGCACCCATTTCATTATACTCACGTTCTTGTTGACTTCTGACTCCTAGGTGAAACAAGTGGAACAATAAACTCATTTATATTAGACTCACTTAGTTGAATCGTAAACGAATAGGTCAAAGATAGTGCACCAGAGTAGGAGATATTCATTCATTCATGCCACATACTAGGAGTAAAATCTAGAAGTTGGTAGAGGTAGATTGTGTGATAGATACGATTATGTATTTCAAAAACAATGCAAATATCTTTCTACAAATAGGAAATACGATAAATACCTACTTAAGTATTATTACTTAAATAAGTAATAAGTATTGAAGGTTACAGATGCCGAATGAAACGGTGCATGGAAATCTCCAAGTGCATGAAAATATTCCGCTATAAAATTAACAAGCAGCCATGACCCTACGCAATGCAAAATCATAATCGGACCTCGGACTTTCTACGTAGTTGTTGACAAACAACGAACAGTGGACTTCTTATACCATGTAATAGGTACTTTAAAAACGGGATTTTAGAGCTCAGGCACACAATACATAATGCTTCCTCCAAGCACTATTTTAATCCTGCAGTCTAGAACAATACCGTAATAAATCAGTAACCTGACGGTTCCACAAATAACCACATGGCGGACAATGTGACTGCAATAGACAATACAGACTTCCCGTTGCGTGTAATAGGAAACCACCATTTACCACAATATACGGCCATTTTGCCTGTCATTCAAGATGGCGTCGCAACCGATTTGTATCCAGCTATCGGTTGCGCAAACGCTGAATTGATTGATGACAGTTTGTGCGTACGCGCCGGAGTCTAATCTAAACGTGGATGTCATCGCCTCTTCTGTCAGTCACATCACAAGACAATTTTGTCTATTAGGGCAAACACCTCTTGTTGCTTTCTCAAATTAGAACTTAAAAAAGATACCTAGAGAAGGTTAGAAAATCATAATAAAGTTTTTTCTTTATTTCTAATTTGAGAAAGAGTTAATTTTTCAGTAAAGCCGTGTCTCCAGCACACACTTGACATGACAAACATCGCAACAAAACAGAAACAAAACAATGTTTGCCAAAATCTGAATCATGGATTTCGGACGAGGAGGACCGTGGAGGAAGTGGAGGAAGATCGTGTTTGTCGTGTTTTGACCCCTGCCCCTCCCAGCCCCGCGCGGGGTTGTTTTCCGTCAGCCTCGGAAAACAAAAACAAATGTTTTGATCTATAGATACATTTGTATGCGACCACGCCCCTTTGTCTTTCCCCTCTTGCCCCGCGGGGGTATGTTTGGAAAGCAGAAGACGGGGCAAGCGTGTCAGACAAAGTGTGTTTTAGCTTTGGCAATTGGCAAACAAACGTTTATCCAAACCCGATGTCCACTAGGTAATAATAATCATAACAGGCACTTTAAATGCGTAATGAGTTTGGCATTGTACGATTCAAACACAGTCTTCCTAGTTTACAAAGTAGGAAGCTATGTAACATTGTTTCGATCACAGCGAAGTATTAGCACTTCCTTGTTCTAGGTATAACTAGGATACTCTATTATATATGAGATCTGCGATACACTTTGTTATTTTATCTTACCATTGCCGCAGGAAGTTATGGGGTGATGCTATTCTAACCCGGCACCACACAATTTATGTTTTTTGTTGTTGTTTTAGAGTCCAAAATGGTGCAGGAGAATTCGATAGTAGTGAGAAGGATGCCAAATGCTTACTTCTACCCCTTCAGCTTGTGGCCATTACCAAAATTTCCAGCCAGAGGTAAAATAAAGTTATTATTTTTAAATAAGGGAAGTGTAAGAACAAACACTATAAAAATACCTTTATAGTATTTCTAGGTTAATTTAATTGCATAGCTCATGGAGTGTTGATCTCCCAGTCAAACTGTTCATACAGTTTTGAGGGACTGTGTTTTTAGAATTTATTGTAATAGATAAACAATAATAATAATAAAATTTGGATCATATAAAATATATTTAAAAAATCCTACTAAGAAAAACAAATTGGCCCATACAAATTCCCATACAAATTATCTAATCGAAGGGGAAATTTTGTATAGGAACGTCAATTCTTTTTTCAATTACGATATTTTTAAATATTTTCATGTGATGCGTTTTGGATACTAAAACACCCGTGAGCCTTAGCTCACGGGTGTTTGCACGCAATTAAATTAACACCTTGTATAAATGCTCACAACGTGCCCTCTCAAGCACGGAATCATCTCTGTTTTTCTGTACAAACGGACAATCGCCGATATATTATTGCTGCTTTTGTAAAAAAAAATACGAATTAATGTTTTATTTATTTGCAGAACATGAAGAATCAAGTGAAAGTTTTCACTACAAACGAAGTTTACATAACATCCAAATAAAGCAGAATAAGAGATAGAAGAACTGAGAATCTGTTTTTATTTAGTAATTTTATTGAGTACGTTAATTCTAAGCAGAGAGGTTGTTCAACGATGGTAAATAACCTAACTACTGAAATGATCTGTTAAATTGGCCTAATAGCTTGTAAGTTAATTGTATAGTTTCTATTTTAATATTAGTTTTTAATTAAAATTACTTTTACTAATAAAATAAAAGTTTTGTTTATATGGCATTGTAAACCACAAAGATGACTTCTTTTCAGTTCCCATCTTATTTCCTAGTATGGAGTTTACGAAGAGTAACACCCTCCTACTTGTAAAAAACAACGACTAAAGTGCCGCGCTCATAAGTAATCTGTGGTTAGACTGTTTTTTAAATTACGCTATCTGGCGCCATCTATCGCACGATTGTTGAACCACCGAATCAATCCGCTCCTAAAGAAACCCGCAGGATCTCCCTACCAGTACGATGCGGTTCTCAATGAACGTAGGGGGGCGCTGCAGTATAAGGAGAACTGTCAAACGAATGTCAAATCTCTATCAAATCTCAATCAGTTCCTTTTTTCTCCACGTTCTGATAAAGCGTGGTCGTACTATATTGTAGTTCCACGAAAATCTGCTTGGCGCGCTCCGAGCGTCTCCGTAGCAACCGCCTACGCCCACTCGGAGCCTCGTAGCATCCCGCTACAGCTACCGTAGTATGCCGTAGCCTATTGATTGCGCAAGCGTAGAACAATTTTATCTCAGGAAATACAGCATCTTGAATTTGTAAACATGTCGCTCTGAAAATGTATTGAAAACGACCGAGATTTAGTCGAAATGAAGCTGAGATTTGTGTGGTTGTTCCTGAGTGTGGTGAGAACTGTTGTGGGTAAGTATTCTGTCTAGTTATCTTTAGTTTTCACACATCATTTTGCAAGTAAATAATCACTTTGGAATACCTGAAGATCAAGATGGTCTAGTCTAGTGCATATTAATGTCAAGGATTACAATGAGTGCAATTCGGCGTTGCAAATTACACGCACGAATGAACTCTGTAATTTTCTATCATGGCAATAATTAAAGTTGAAAATAAGTTAATTAAGTTCTAACTGAATTGCCCTCAGAGGTCTAATACGGATACGTACCAGAAACTGAAAGGGGTTGCTCAGTCAACGAAACTGAACAACTTTCACCAGGAAATTCTTTCAGGAAATAAAAATAATTACTTTTCCATACAAATTGAAAAACTGCTGGTGAAAGGTGTTCAGTTTCGTTGACTGAGTATTGAGCAACCTCTATCAGTTTCTGGTACACTGTTCCTTACACTCGGTATAATATCCTTCCAGGCGTTAAGTTCCTTGAGGCGAACCCGGATGTGAAACGGCTGTATGATGACTTATTGAGCAACTACAACCGGCTGATCCGGCCGGTGACCAACGTCAGCGAGATCCTGACCGTCAGACTCGGGTTGAAGCTATCACAGCTTATGGAGGTTAACTTGAAAAACCAGGTCATGACCACCAATCTCTGGGTGGAACAGGTAAGCGTCAATGTAAACGACGAGAGACGGCACGCACTTTTTAAGAGCGGATGATTACGCAAAATTCGTGTTTATTATTCAAGGTTTATTAAACTCATTCGCGAGTGTAGCGAACTTACGTTATTTATCGAGTCATATGGCGAGCGAAGCGAGCTATAAATGTTTTTTTTTTTTTTTTGATTTCTTAATGTTAATAAAGTTCAATTCAAACCGAAAAGCGACTTGTAGCTTTTCAAAAGCGTGATACAATGCATAGTTTGATTTAAACTTTAAAATATGTTTCTTTTGTTCCAGAAATGGTTCGACTACAAACTGACATGGAACCCTGAGGAGTACGGTGGTGTGGAGATGCTGTACGTACCTTCTGAACACATCTGGCTGCCCGATATTGTGCTCTACAACAACTGGGATGGCAACTATGAAGTAAGTTTCCACTTAGTAGAGAGTTCTCATAAAAGTCTCAAAACATAACTAAAAGACACGACATACATTTAATAATTTTCTAAGAAAACAGAAAGGGACGGCTCTGAGTGAATTGCTATCAGTGAATGATTTCAATACCTATTTGCAGCAATTTTTTCATTTGAATATTGTTCCTTCGCTAAAATAAAGGCTAGGTACTTACTACAGGCAAAATGAACCCGATGAAATTTATTTCTTTCATTGTTTTAAAAGAGTAATAGACCAAATCAATGTTCGTATTCACCCTGTCCAGAACCATTTCCTCCACCAAATATCGTACTTTATCTATCAAGAAGCTCTGTTAGATTAATGTTAGGTAGTAGGTGAAGTTTGGTTTTCAGTTTTATCTAGTTACAACACGCCATTCGAAATTGCTATTTCAGGTAACACTAATGACTAAAGCGACCCTGAAATACACGGGGGAAGTGAACTGGAAGCCGCCAGCGATCTACAAGTCGTCATGTGAGATCAACGTCGAGTACTTCCCATTTGACGAGCAGACCTGCTTCATGAAGTTTGGCTCGTGGACTTATAATGGTGCTCAGGTTGGTATCAAAACTCATCATCATCATTCGCTTGCCCTTTTCCCATTTATTTGGGGTCGGCGCAGTATGTTTCACACCTGTCCAACACTCACACCTGTTTTAGACGTAATCAAAACTGTGTCGTCATATTATCCGCCGCGCTCATAATATATAAGTAATCTGTGATATTAACCCGCCTCTTAGTCGTGGCAAAATCTTGAATAAAATTATTGTCGTCCCTTTCTGCTATCTTATGATGACTTATTATTAGTAAAGTCGTGATTTTTGCAGCTAAGAATTGCTACAAGTACACGACTACACGACTTAACTAATGTGGGTCCATGGGTCCTTGGGTTGAATAAGATGGTACTCTTAATGTGCACAAAATGTGGTCTTATCGCCGAGAGCGATTTCTTCCTGACAACCTTTGTCAAGAGGAGGATTTAGTTTAATGTCGCATTTTCACTGATTTGTCCTTACTTTTATGTAGACAAACATTAGATTATTAACATCAATAGATGCTAATTAAAATATGATTAGCAGCAAAATATAAAACTTGTACTATTTATATTTCAGGTTGATTTGAAACACATGGACCAATCACCAGGCAGCAGTCTAGTACATGTCGGCATAGATCTAAGCGAATTCTACTTATCTGTGGAGTGGGACATACTAGAAGTACCTGCTACTAGAAATGAGGAATATTACCCCTGCTGTGCTGAGCCATTTTCAGGTAAATTGTATTGGATTGGATACATGCTGGACTGAGAGGAATAATAAAACATACAATGTGCCAGAGCATAAAAGATCTAGTGAAAGGATTTACCACACGTCTGAGAAATATTGGTAGCAATTATGCTTTGCAAAAGACATACCTACATAAGTTCATTTCTGTCCTCATAATCAGGATTCTTATTATATATTCAGAATTTTAGATGAGGTTTAGTTAAGTCGTGTTGGAGCCGAATAGCAACCATTATGGGCAATTTTAAAATTTGTATATTTCATTAATTCAATACCTACACCGTAACTTCTACCACTTAGTTGATTTTTAAAGCATGCCCGGGACAAGAAACAGCTGGCACATTCTACGTTTTTTTATCGCTCTCAGTCCATGGAAAAATATAATAGCGAGAATGAAAATAATAATAATAAAGGTTTTCTTTTCAGATATAACGTTTAAACTGACCATGCGGCGAAAGACATTATTCTACACAGTGAATCTAATTATTCCTTGTGTTGGACTCACATTCTTGACTGTATTAGTATTTTACCTGCCCTCTGACTCCGGAGAGAAAGTAAGTGTTTTATAAGACATCTTTTTATAATATAACAACATAAGTATTAATAAAACTGCTGGGATAATGTGAATGAGATAAATACTGGGTTTCCGGACAGCTTAACGCAAACTGATTAGGGGTTGCTTAGTCAACGAAACTGAACAACATTTCCCAGCAAATTCTTTCAGGAAATGAAAAACAAATCGTTCTCCCATAGAAATTATCGGATCAATTAATTCCATTTCCTAAAAATATGCTGGTGAATGTTACTTAGGGCCGTATTTATAATCAGCTCTCAAGAGTGACAGCGAATTTGAGTTCGTATCAGAAATGTCAGTACAAAACGACCTGTCAAATCCATACTTAATATTGCTCTCAATCATGAGATCGCTTTATAAATACGAGCCTTAGTTTCGTTGACTGAGCGATCCCTATCAGTTTGCGTTAAGCTGTCCCTACACCCTGTATAGATAGTTATGATTACTAAAGGGACAACTTCCCGAAAACATTATAGGGGTTGCTTATTGCTCAGCCAATGAAATTGATCAACTTTCATAAAAAAAATCTTTCAGGAACTAAAAAAGTTTCATCACCATACCAAATGTCTGCCTAATTTTTATATGGCAGCCATTTTTAATTATTTCCTGCAAAATTTTTCGTGAAAGATCAACCTCGATCAGTTTGCGGGAAGCTGTACCTTACACCTTATTTCTTTCCGTCCAGATATCGCTCTGCATCTCTATCCTGGTGTCGTTGACGGTGTTCTTCCTGGGTCTGGCTGAGATCATCCCCCCGACCTCTCTGGCCATCCCCCTGCTGGGGAAGTACCTGCTGTTCACTATGATACTCGTGTCGCTCAGTGTTTGGGTCACCGTGTGCATTTTGAACGTACATTTCAGGTAAGTGAAGTATGAAGTGTAGTGATTTTTATTGTAATCGGTCGGATCATAATGCGGTCTGATCTACATCGGACGGAAGATGATGAAATTGCTGACCAAACTTTAGGGTACCTAGCCATGAAACTGAACAACTTTCCCCAAGGAACATAGTTCGAAATATAAAAAAAAAATTGGCCCTCTCATACAAAATGACTCAAGCACCTTAATCTGGGTCTGGCTGAGATCATCCCCCCGACCTCCCTGGCACTCCCCCTGCTGGGAAAGTACCTGCTGTTTACACTATGATACTCGTGTCGCTCACTGTGTGCATTTTGAAATGCACGATTTCAGGTACCTAAGTGTTTTTTTTAAAGTAGGTAAAAGACGTGGCTCTGTCCTAAATGTCGCGTTTTACTGTTTGATCTTTATCTTTGTATGGTATCGGGCACAGCTATTCTTAATAAATCCACAAGTCAAAAGTGCGCCTCATTCATTGAAGAGTTCCTATACATTGCCATTGCCAAACACACATTCGCAACCAAGATCATAGATGTCGCTGTTACTAAATAAAACACGCTATCGTTTTGTTCATGTGTCGTGTATTAAGTTCTTACGTATTACTAGAAAAAAATGAATGTATAAAAATGTTTTTTAAAATTTTTGAAATTTGTCTTTAATACCAGCGACAAATTTGTTGAAATCTGTGTCTACTATCCTACTATAACATCTATTATTCATCACGATTTCATGGAATACTAAATTCCATGTAAGTTTTTAGTTGCTAAATTAACTAACAACATGGAAATGAAAAAATACATACCTACAAAAGGTTTTTAAATCTTATAGGACAATACATTCATATTATTAAAAAAAACGTTGCTTTTCCATATACTTATTGAGATTATGTTTATGTCTGATGTTACTTCTTTCCTTGACAAAGATTATGAACAAAATTTTATTGAGTTGCTAACCTAACATGGAAATGAACAGAATACAATACCTTCAAATTCAAAAGGTATAAAATCTTCAAGTTGGAAATGACGTAATCGCGTCCACAATAGAAATGCAAAATGCAGCCCGTCCGCTAAAAGATGGTGCGCAAAAATAGATTCATACTAAAATAGCTGACCTGTAAATTGGTTGTGGAAATAAAGGCGTGTACGGCATAAATCTGGTGGTTCATTGTAACGTTGTCACGTCGATAGCAGGACAATAGTGCGTGAAATATGGCCAGCGCGGGCCAGTGTTATGGCACTCTAAACTAGGGAATGCTCTTTATTGAATGCTCCGCCGCTGGTAGTGCGAAATTGCGAAAATGTGTTCAAGATTTTTAATCACGAAATTCAAAGCGATTTTTCATAAATGCGCCCTGAGTTACAAAAATTCATAAATCTGGGTATGGATGTGTGACCGGTAGCGGTATAAAAACTCGAGCGTTTCCGTGCTTCAGAAGGTGCGCTAAGCCGTTAGTCCCGGTGAAGATCGTCTATTAATGGAGGCTTGAAAACTTTGGCAGCTGGGTTGGCCATTAACTCGGCAAATGATCTAGGATTGGGTATGGTTTCCCTTCTGAGTTGCGGAGGCGGAGGTCAGTTAGCAGTCGCTCTGTGTAAAAACCAATAACCTCGTTCAATCCCCTAGGTTGGTAGCCGTTTCCGTGAAATTATGGAATAGGGTTAGGAAGATGATGATGATGATAGGATTAATTGGCATTGACCTACTTACAGAAAATATATTGACATGTTCGACAACTTACGCAAAATTGTATCTCTTTTCCAAAAGTTTAATCATTTCGCTTATTTAGCATCATAATGAACTAAATCACTTGTTAGACCATAAATAACGTAATAAATACCTCTACACCAATAAAATTAATGAACTACGCGCACTCCATGCACGGATATTATTCGGCCCTATACGAATAGTGTTATAAATCAAGGGTATTGTTATTTTGTCATTACATTAATAGAACAGTGTGAGTTAGGGTCAGTTCACACCGGGAAGCGACGTGACGCGACGCGACGTGACGCGACGCGACGTGAAGCTGCTTGAAAATGCATATTGGATCAAAGGCGCTCGAATCCAATCCATACAATCAGAAAAATTGTATGGAAACTCCAAGTTTTTTTCAAAAACCCTGGTGATAGTTGTTCAGTTTCTTTGACTAAGCAACTCCTATCAGTTTCTAGTGCCTACGCTGTCCCTTACACCCGGTATATTGTACTTATCACGCTATTGAAAAGAGCGCGCTGCGTCGCATCTTGTCGCATCCCGGTGTGAATTGGCTCCTAGTGAGTTATAGCGGTGCGCGCGATAAGCTCTATTAGCGAGAATAATTTGCTGAAATTAGAAGTGAAGGGAAAAGGTAAATTGGTGACTTGCGATTCGGTTGAGAGGTGGAAAAGATTATGATCCTTTTTTTTTATTCGGAATGCTCTTGTCTCTAGAAATACATGTTAATCAAACTTTAGGTTGTGGAACCTACCCCTGAAACTGAACAACTTTCCCCTAGTAACATACCTAGAGCCTTTGCACATCACGTTTTTTCAACGCTTTGACGACACGCAAGTAGGACGCAACTTGTGCGCTAAGCAAACGCAAGGCCTATGGTTATGGCAAATCTGATGCTTGCGTTTATGAAACGCGCAGTAAGCGTAAGTTTGTAGCGCGTTTTACGAACGCGATGTTACGGCCTTACTATCTTTGATAATTATAATAATACTTTTCGAGTTAAAAAAAGTAGATATGTTGTAACCCTCTAAGCCATAATAAGCATGATACAATGTAGGCATGAACAAATCCATGTGTTCTAGTGTCTATCTACACCGTTTTGAAAATCAGAATGTATACAGTAGCAACACTTATGTTTAGGTAGCTATTTTGACAGACAGCGAGAGCGGGCTTTCTGATTTTCTTTCCCTTTACACTTTGTAACACTCCTTTGCTCATAAAATGGTCATCTGTTGCTCAATTCGAGGTGAAAGAAGAACAAACAAACACACTTTAGAATTTCTAATGATGGTTGTTTATTTAGGATCACGATGTAATTTACTTTCGGGTTTGCTTTAGTAACACTGTTTTAGACATGTGTTTAAGCGTTTATAACGTGTTTACCATAAAATCTGCTCATTTCAGTTTCTTTTTTTCGTTTTTCGACCTATGTTCCTTAAAAAAGTTGTTCAGTTTCATTGGCAGATTCACATCCTTCAGGGTGCACATACCCTTTCTGTTACACCTTAATTACTTTGAGGCTATTTTTGGTACCTACCTATTACCAATGAGATTTAAACAATTTTCATTAATTTAGTAAACAACCTAAGTAATTCGAAAAAGCTACCACCACTCAAAGATGATGAACTAGATTTTTTTACCAGGTCCCCTTCAACCCACACAATGTCACCTTGGATGAAGAAGCTCTTTCTCCAGTTTATGCCCAAACTCCTCATGATGAGGAGGACCAAATACTCCCTGCCGGACTACGATGACACCTTCCATTCCAACGGGTACACCAATGAGCTGGAAATGAGGTAAGTTTAATTGCAGCATTGATATATTTACTTCCATGCTGGACTGGGAGTGATAGAAAAACATAGAATGTGCCAGCTGCATTTCCTCCTGGGCATGCTGTAAAAACCAGCTAAGGGATTCAAGGGTTTCAGTATTGTAATTTAGGCGATGGGCTGACAACCCGTCACTATTAGCAATATACAGATCTATCTGGAATAACCCTCAAAACTTGTCAGACGTGGCGGAACGACCTTAGTTTAGGTTGTTTACGCTCTGCCTACCCCATTAGGGAAAAAGGCGTGATTATTATGTATGTATGTATGTATATATTTGCCCCATAGCATAAGCCCATATCTCATGACTGGTGTTTTGATTGGGGACTGAGAAGATAATTTAGATAAACTTATTTAAACGTACCCATGCCTTTGAATGATTAACAGTGGTCTGTTGCGGCTGATGATAGGTGAATGAAAAATACTGGTCGTATTAACATGTCGGTATCTGACTCCCTACATGCAAAATATAAGATCGTTGTACATAAGAAACGCCTTTCCAATCTATTCTCTACAAAGTTAATCAAAATATAGTGTCTGGTATCTCTCAAACCAAATATGCGTCCATCAAAATACACTTGAATATTGACATCAAATTACATTTGAATATTGATGGAGCGCTCTTATAATTCGGGGATCATCGCCGCCGGCCGCCATCTTGAGATTGTCATTTATTTTGCAAAGAGAAAATCTAATTAGGACCACGTTAATGAAGATTTGACTAGAAATTAATGTAGTTATGGAATAAAAGCCTTGGGAACGTTTGAGCACGATTCGATTAAAATTGAATACAGGAAAGGCAATTACGTTTTATCGTCTTTACTGAAGTTCTTCCATGCTCGTGGTCAAGTGGTTTTATTCATTCCGATAACGAATGTTAAGCAACCATCGCCGTGGCTAGGCCATGAGATGGGTGATAGTGTTATAACAAGTTAAAAGTGGCAACGTCATTGGAGGGACACCAAGTCCTGATGACGTCATGTTGCGAGTATAACGATGCAGCAAGGAACATCAACACGACTCACGTTTGTCTATATTTCTAACTTTTATATTCAAATTCAAATTCATTTTTTATTATTCAGATTACATGATTCATTCTTAGTAGGTATGTTCTTGATATTAAATACAAATTTCTTATATTTGGCTCGTACAGGGTGTTAAATCAGTCTTATTTAGGAGTGTTTCAAAAACAATAAGGAAAACTCACTTTTTATTGAAACTGAAAATAATTAGGTATAATTTCAAAACTGAACATAAATTGCGTATCATCATAAATCATCATCTCCCTAGCCTTTTTCCGTATTTCACTTAGAGTGCGTATATTGCTATCGATTCGTGGAGAGCATGACATAACCTAATCTTAATCTAAATTTTTGCCGTCCCTTTCTGTTCTTTCAGGATAGACAATGACAGGTGACCATTTTAGTCAAGATTTAGCGATTTTGTGCGCTTTCGAATCGATAAGTACCATAGCTAAAAATGTTACGTGATACTCGTAAGTAGGTACCTCAGACCTCAAATGTCTCTTTCTTTTTTTTCCCTCTGTCTATGATGACAGCTTTTCATCAGGAAAACCTTTTGGTTCCTTTTCGAGGTTTTAAATAGAGCTAAAAATTTATATTATAAAACTTGATGAAAAATATTTTAATTTCTGTGTTAATAAATAATAAATCAGATATAACGTATGCAAAGCTGTATGGTACGCAGTTAATTTAAAATATCGTAGACCAGCCGAAGTCATTGACGCGATGCACCAGCAAATTAATGGGCGTTCCGGTATTATCGGGATCGAACCGGATTTATCAGGATTTAGCGAGACTCGTGTAAGGCACTATGGCGGCTTTTGCGTCGGCATTGTGATATTTTGATGTATGGAAATGCCGAGAATTTCACATTAAGCCACATGCAATCATGCATTATTAGTATTTATTGCGGTTATATTAATTTCCTGCTGCGACAATAAAAATTACTTAACTACCTTATTACTAATAGTGTATTAATCAATTAAAATTATTTATTGCGTGCTATAGTTTAAGTTTAAGGAGTGCTTGCCAGAACGATCGACACGCGAAGGAGATGACGGGGTACTTTAGTAACGATAAAGAATCACATAAAAATATAAAAAAACCTACCTTAAAATTAAATTTTGTATTTTTCATACAAATATAGACAATTTTGAAGGGGGATTCTGGATGGGAGTGCTAGAATGTTCCAGTTGCTTCTCTTCCCAGGATTATTATGTAGAAATCAGTAGAGGGGGGGGGCGGCGAGACAATAGGCTGACACCACATTTCCATCTTATCTGAAAATAGCCTTAAATATTTGTAAACGAAACGAAAACGCCTTTTACTATGCTGGGACGCTCTACCTACCCCGTAAGGGATGAAGGCAATGAAATGTATTAAATCGGTTCCGCACTCCGGTATTAAATATCCATTTCTAAAACATTACCAGCGACATCTACAAGTAGGTCCCCTCTCACCCGAAGCCAACGTAAAGTTCAATCATTCTTGCATTGCGGTCTGCGCGCGCTCGGAATGGTTTGACAAATGCGTATCTAAATACAATACAATTTTGTGGCGCCAAAGCGCGGATACACGAGTTGATAAATGAATATGAATTGAAACGAATTTATACCTATGTTCCGTTGTATTGTGCAGAGGTTTTGGTGCCAAACGTGGAAATCACAATGCCATTTAGTCAGGCGGGTGGCGACTTACCGACGAAAGTGACTTTTCTACACAGTCTATTCTAAATTTGAAATTTTTAGTAGAAACCTGAAGAAACCATAAAGCATTCGCGTAGCAGAATAATTGAAAGGTACTATTTCAAGTTGGACTAAAGGCAGCAGCAGCAGCAGACTGCCGCAGCAGGTATACACGTAAAATGATCACTGTGACAGATGCTAAGTATTGCTAAAGAAAACAAAAAAAATGGATTTTACAGTTTTTCGTCTCGTGTAGTCTCTTGCTGCTGCGTGCAGTCCAACTTGGAATAGGACCTTAAGCGGCCGTAGAATCAATAGATTTTCTAGAGATAGGGCCAATTCTTTACTCAATAGTACATTACTTTAGAAGCCAAAAAAAAAGCAATGTATGGTCGGGTAAATTTAACGAGACCATACATTGCTATTTTGGCTGAGATTAGTACAGTACTTTTCTCTCATTTGCGAGGAAAAAATATCAATAAACTTAAAATAAACATTAAACATGCAATTCCTCCATAATATTGTAAAATTTTATATTAGAATGGCGCCTATGACAGGAGCACATTCCATTCATTCGTTCATTCTTTTTTTTTTTTATTTGCACATTCGGCCTTTAAAAAAATAATATTGTGTACTTAAAAACACCTAATCCATACTAGTGTGTACTTTAAAGACCTCGTGCAGAGGTCGTTAATGGTCATTAATGTCGTTTGGAGAAATTGCTGGCCGCTGCGTACTTGAGGATCGAAAAGAGTGAATGTACTGTTTCTTTTTTTTAAATAATGAAGCTATTCCCTAGCAAATGGAAGAAAAGTTATTTTTATTCGCTAGCCGTGACAGCTTGACGGACGCTTTCGGGGACAAGAACAGTGACAACGGGGACTACAGAAAGTCTCCAGCTCCTGAGGATGATATGCTGGGGGCTGGTGCTCATCAGAGACCTTCAGGTGAATATTCTAGAATGGAAGTCAGATTAATTTTCAAAACGAATGGGCGCTTTTCCACTAGACGTCACGTCAACGGCAACGGCGACGGCACGGCGACGATCACGTGACAATATCTATGGGAATCGATGACATGCCGTGACGGTGCCGTGCCGGCAAGTGGAAAAGCGTGTCATATAATTTCATTGATTTTCATACATTATCTCACCTACGATATCGTCGACGGTACCGTGCCGTCGGCGTTGCCGTTGACGTGCCGTCTAGTGGAAAAGCGCCCAATAGGGGCTCTGTCTAATCGATTTTGCATTATGTTATCCTATTTTGAAGCTGAAGTAGAAGGGTTAAATACAATTTTGAGCCCTTATGGGAAAACCTTAAGGGCATCCATAATAGAATCTTATGTATTACTTTCAGCAAGTAATTTTTTTTCTAGTCTCGGCCATTCCTGACCAAATTAGAGTTAACAATAGTACGATCTCAACAGTTAAAATATCTGCGTCTGTTTCCAAAAGCATCAAAGTTAGAGTGAACAGGTATTTTCTGGGTTAGTTAGCTCCATCGTTGACTCTTCGTCATCCCTGATCGAACAATTTTAAATGAATAAAGATGATAAAATTCCGTGCTTCGAAGGACACGTTAAGCCATCGGTCCCGGTCGCTGTCTTTGATAGCGGTCGTTACACAAACCATGTCAGAAGCCTATTAGCTGTGCTATCATATATTTATATATTGTTAGTTAGCTCTGACACCAGGGTTTATCGGGTCGATCGACTCGAAACCAACTCGACAAGGAGATGATAAAATTGTATGTGTGTTTTGCTCGTAGTAACGGAGTCAGAGAATATGCTGCCCCGCCATCTTTCCCCGGAAGTCGCTGCAGCGCTTCAGAGTGTACGGTTCATCGCACAACACATTAAGGACGCTGACAAAGACAATGAGGTATGTCAATAGCTTTGTTTTTCACCCGACTGCATTGGACGAAACAGGTTGTTTACCGCCTCAAACGATTGAAGTTTTCTTGAAAATCTATGTAGCTATTGAAATATTTATTAAAAATTCGGATGTGTCTTAACTTGTACTACAATGCATTATGACAATTTTATTAAAATCATTACACACTTTTGTAAAAACTTCAATCGTTTGCGGTGGCACTAGGTATGCTATTTTGGAGCCTACTGTACGTAACTTTGTTTATACGTCTAAAATGTCAAAATCAATACCATTATCATATTTTGATTAGTAACTACATAGCCTAGTATCCTAGTATGGATAGTTTTAAAATGAAACCCACTAACCGAAATCCCCAACACGCCCCACTAAATCGTTCGTATTCCGAACACAACGCGCGAAGTCGCGGTTTTTAACTACCCCCCGGGGGATTCCCCTACTTGGCTAAGTAACGGATAGAATTTCCTCGGGGTCCAGAATCGATTGCAATTTAAATGTGCTGAATTGCCAGACCGTTACAAGTAATGAGATCGACTAATTAGATTCAGGACACGAAGATTGGTCTGGTTAGTTTGTTGGGTTTTTGTGGTTTGTGACTAATAAAAATAGAGAGGGAAAAGTGAACGTAACGTAACGATATAAGGGGTGCCGCCAGCGCCCTCATCAGTTAAAAAAATCAATAATCACTGAAAACGCAATTAATCGAAAATCCGGTATAAAGACTATTAGTACCTATGTACTGAAGTTTGTTTTAAGCACTATAAATTCATGATTCAGTGTTTACAGCAGTTACAGATACCAAAAGTGCTAAAAGTGGCCGTGGCAATTTTTTCTTCTGTTACTACCAGGAACTATGAATTGCAACTTTATGATGTTCTAAATTATCTTCTTTGCTTTTATTTCAATCTGGTTTACCGGATTTTCGATTAATTGCTTTTTCGGTGAGTAATGATTTTTTGACTGATGAGGGCGCCACCTGGCTCAGGGTAGCCCCATAAACAGAAGTTTTTCTACCGATAAATTGAACTTTTCGAGTTGTCAACTTTTTTATATTTTCAACCTAGGGTCTTTTGAAAAAGTTCTTCAGTTTTATGGAAAGATTGACATCCCTCAGGCAGGATAATTACACCATTTCTGTTACACATTGCATTGTGTATTAAACTAAGTTCATGCGCAAGAGTGACAAAGACAGTGGTGCCGATTCTGTTTTAAACACAAGTTGAATTATTTTAGTTTGGTTCTGTCACTTTCTAAAATTTGAAACGACAAGGTAAATACCTCTGTCAAACCCACAAGTGAGTAGACGAGTATTTTATAAAAATGAACAACACTTATTCGTCGTTCAGTGATAAAACTTTCCCGCACTAGTAGTGCAACAGTGTTAACCAAGTGAGCAACAGCTTCTCGGTCGTTACTTAGCTTGACGACTCCACCAATTGTTGGACATAAACCTGACGGCTTGTACTTGGACAAATTAAAGCTGGAACATGTTTCCGCCATTTTCGGGTGCGGAGGAAAATCTAGTTTTGTTAATTATGCAACCATATTGCATTTTAAAGCCCGGATGGTGTAGTGGACAGGGCCGCGGCCTTCTGTGCAGGAGGTCGTGGTTCGAATCCCACCACGTACCAATGTGTTTTTTTTACCTCGTGCCAAAATTGACTAAGTTAATTGACATTGCCTCATTAAGTTTCATCAAGAGGAAATAAACTAAGTTTTTAATTTACAGTATAAAATGTCTCCGGAATAATTAGATTTCGTAATAAACCATCAGTAGCGAGGGTCTTGAAATGAAGCAACGGTGTTGCCAACCGTGAGGATAAAAAATAGATTAAAAATCCAGTGTGAGGTTTTTAATTTAAGTTTTTTTAAATGACAAATTAAAATAGCATAACCTCCCATCTTTCTGCGTGTGTCGTAAGATTTGACTATAATACTGAGTGTAACAGCTTCCCGCAAACTGATAGGTGTTGCTTATCAAACGAAACTGAACAACTCTCGAGTTTTTTTTTTCAGGAGATGAAAATATTGTCTTCCCGATAAAATTTTACACAGAAGAAGAAGAACGTTAAATTATATACACGATTTGGCAACACTGAAAGACAGTCCAACTATCTAACTTAATTTGAATGTAATAGGCTCTTGAAAACTTTCTGCACTTCTAAGGAATTACTTTCAGCAATTGTTTTCTTTAGGGTTTTTGTGTGTTCTTAACTAATTATCTCTTTTCGGTCAACGAAACTGAACAACAATCACCAGGAAATTCTTTCAGGAGATGAAAAAAAATGACTTCCCCATACAAAATTACCACCTCGATCAGACAATTTGTATGGAAATGCAAAACAAAAATTCATTTCCTAAAATAATTTCCTTGTCATAGTTGTTCAGTTTCGTTGACTGAGCATCCCCTATCAGTTTGCGGGAAGCTGTCCTTTACACCCCGTATGCATTTTCTTCTTTTTTTGGTTCTCACATTCATTTAAAACATAGAATAAGCATTGACGTATTATTGTACCTATATTGATATACTGAAGTTACATAAAAGTCCCAACGCGTTAAGGTCCGTGGTCGCAATTCCAGACTCCTATTAAAACTGATCAAAATGAACATTTTATTCCTCGCAGAGTATAATTCGTGGCCCATTAAGAGGATTAATAAAGTAATGGAGTTCGACTCTTGTCGTGAGTCTGAAAGAATTGCTCCCTTAGGAACTACGGGCGACATTCTAATAATGACTATGTTGTCTTTGAGAATTCGATACGATGGTGGAAGGATGTAGGAGAAAATCTTGGTTATTTTATTGAGAAAATAAAATTAAAATAAATAAATAAAATAATAGTAGCCTGTGCTGTAGGTAGACATAGAAATCTGGAGGAAGGAAACGAAAAGTGTATGTCTTTATTGATGATGATTAAGATTATAACCTAAAACACTACCTGAAAAATTAACAAGAAACCCTGATTATTCGCAAAAATATAATTTTCCCTTTCGTATTGTTTATTATCAATGAAACGGCAGAAACGCGTATTTTCACGCCATATTGTTCTCTCTATTTAGTTAATAGCGTTACCCCAAAAGAAAACCCCGTATCTGCGGTCGTGTTAAACGAACCGATGACGTCAGTTGTTACAGCACTACGCACCGACAAACCATCGACAAACCAAATCTTATTAGACGATTCACGATGAATTCGCGGAAAGACATCACTCAAGGTGCTACAGGATGTGCGTAATTTATCTTGTATAAATGAATGTGGCAATCTATTGGCTGTTTTTGGGTTCCGTAGTTATTGTATAGGTACCCACACATCTACGGTGTACGTATGGATTATATTTTAAATAAATAAATTCCTTTGGAAATGAAGTACAGTATTATTTGTATGTACGTATTATTATATATACTATTGTATTTGTATTGTTATTGTTATTGTATTATTATATTATACGTATTATATTATAAGTACAGTATTATTTGTAGGCCTAAACACAGGCGATAGACTGACAACCTGTGTCACTAAAGCGATATACAGATCTTTCTGGAATAACCCTCAAAACTTTCCAGACGTGGCGGAACGATCTTTGTTTAAGTAGTTTTCGCTCTGCCTACCCCAATGGGAATAAAGGCGTGATTATATGTATGTATACATATATATATGTACGTGTTGTAATTATGGTTACTAAATAAAACATACCAAAAATGATTTATAATGCTAAGAACGAATTAAATTCATGCTTACTATTCTTAGGTATGAGTTTCAATTTTCATGAAAAAAAAAAACTATGTGCAGCAGAACAACGCAATGTTAATGACCATTTCATAAAATTAACGATGAAGTTATCAATGAAGTTATCTTAAGAATATTATACTATTCTTTGACTCAAGTAATAAAAAAAACTAAAACTTCCCCAGAAATCAGCCAGCATTTCCACAATTTCCTTTACCACGGCCGCCAACACCTAATTCCCTTTTCCCCGCCAGCTAAATATTTATTTATTAGCCCTGTCGCACACCTGGTGGTTGTAATATAACATTCATTCGTTCATCACGCCACACTCCCTGGGGAACATTCGTTAGGCGGTTCTCACACCACGTGTTCCACGCTACGGGGGCAGAACAGATCTGCTTCTATGCACAGTATCATCATTATCATGGCCTGTCATGTTCATATTGAAGTTTGGAGGTTAGCATTTCAGTATTCCCTCCGGCTTGGGATACTCTTTTAAGATCGTGGTGCTGTACAGAGTATAAGCTTCTACGCGGTGGAGACCAGGAGCCTATTTGTGAATCACTCGAATTGAATTCGCATATGAAAGACAAATATTCGCGTTTTAAATTGTATGAAAATCGCATGCAAAGGTTAATCTTTCGTATGCGCATTAGAGTTCGAATGATTCAAAAATACGACTCCTAATCTTTTTCTTATTCAATGTGTACACTCCGCACATTTTTTTCCAAACAAACCGAGACAGTTCAATAGAACATTACAGCTCCGCATGTAGGAGCAGATCTGCTCTTCTGCAGGACAGTGTGAGAACCGCCTTACTTTACGAAGTGAGAACAGACCGAGTGAGGTTATTAGCTTACGACTACATACCTTACAGAGTGTTCTCTTTGATAAATTTATACTAGAATGATGGTAGTGTTTTGGTAAGACTGTTAGGAAGTACGAGTAAGTAATTAAATCAATTCATTTTATTTTATAAAATGAAATAATCAAACGTTATCAAATATGGGCTTATTATTATTTTTATAGGTGGTAGGGTTTTGTACAAAGCCCGTCTGGAAGAAAACCACCCCTTGCTTATTTCTGCCGCCAAGTAGTGTGTTCTGTGTTTCGGTTTGAACAGCAAGGGAGCCATTGAAATTACTGGTTCATGAGACAATCCAGCATAGGTCTCACGGTATGCAACACACTATTGATTCGTTAGGAGATCTAGTGGGACAGTAGCAGCTGTTATAGGCTACGTTGCTACTTACCATCAGGTGGACCGTATGCTTAGTTGCATATAGATAAAGGTGCCTTTCCTGCAAAGGATACAGACATGACTTTATGTTTCATTATGTTTGTATTTCTTGGAAAATATTTGATAGAGTTTGGTATCGAAGAAGATAAAGGTCTTCAAAATTTGCATAAATTCAACATTATTAGCGTACTCAACAGTGATTCAGATGTCAGACAATGGCGCCGATTTTGTTATAGACACAAATTAACTCATATTAGTTTGGTCCTATTGCTTTCTAAAATTTGAATAAAATAGACGGCAATAAAATAGACGAATAATCCTGTCAAAGTGATGTATAGCACTTAAAATAGGATGACTAGAACCTGTGAACAATTTAACATGCCATGTTATTTTAGGTGTGTAACGTCATTTCGACAAGATTTTAATTCCAGATCGACCGACATCAGTGTTCATGTGGCAACTAAAATTAACTAAAATTTGGAACTAAAATTTGGCTATGGTTACACTGACAGCGATTGAAGCAATGGCAGACATTATGGCAGCTATAGCGGCGACGTGACAGATGTACAAATACCTCAGTTCATGTATAGCTGTTGTATTTCCGTCTCCTTTTTATTAAAATTTTAGAATGTGACAAGCCTAAACTAAAATTAGGCTTAATTTGTGTCTACAAATGAATGGCCTGATTTGTGTCTACAACTGAATCGGCACCAATCATCAACAACGATAATATTTTAATGCCTCATCAGCTAAAAGGCGTTGAATATTTAAACCGAATTGTCGCGGACATTTTCCAGAATATAGGTCAGCTTTGTTTAACAATGGTGCCGATTCGGTTGTAGACACAACTCAACTTGTTTTAGTTTGGTTCTGCCAGTTTCTTAAATGTGGAATAAGTGACGGAAATATAACAACTGATTTTAATCTTGTCAAGGCGATGTATAATAATGCTTTAAATAAGACGATACCATCTAGCATGCAGTCTAATTTTAGACGTCATTTTGACAGGACTATAATCAGCTGCTGTGTTATGTTGTCTCTTTTTATACACATTTTAAAAAGTGACAGGTCCAAACGAAAATAAATTAAGTTGTGTCTAAATAAGTTGATTAAAAACGTTTTTTTTTCGTATTTTGGCATTTTTGTAGGAGTGTCCGATATTTCAACGCAGTTTCATGCGTCATTGTGAGTGGTGTGGTGGCTAAGGGCAGAACATATCAGTCTATCTTACACTACACTCGTACAAAAATGGAACACCACTGTAAATTTCCTGCTTTTAATAATTTTAATGTTGAAAACCGTGAGAGTTTTAAAAAGGCGAAGTTGTATCTACATCACAATCGGCACCAATATCTTTATTATAAAAGCTCTTAGCGTCTTGGTAATGCCCAGAGGTTTTGAGGCTTGTACGTTAAGTAGGCTGTCTGGGTAATTGCATTTACAATGTGGCCACTTTCTTTTTTTAAGTTGGTTTAGGTAACATCCATAATTGGGAAATTAGGTAACTAGGTACGTTTGTTACCTTTTAAGCCTAGACGGCTGAACGGATTTTGAGAAAACTTGGAAGACCGGTAGATAATTATATTGTCTTGGGTCAGACTTAAGCTATACTTTTCACCTCAGGGGAATTTTCATTCCCACGAGTTACTAGTTTTATTGTTCACGTGGTTGGCTTAATTAAACAATAATATTTGGCAAAAATAAAAGAAAATACTATGTCCGCTGTAAGAAATTTTATTTTTTGACAGTGTCATAATTTACCACGTTTATGCCTTGTGTATGTTTCTGTGTACAATTAATATTGTACAAAATACACTCGTAAAAGTTATCACGAGTAGAACATGTGGTTTAAAAAAACGTTTTGATTTCCATCCTGTATAAATTTTGAAATTGGAAATATTAGCATCGCACGACCTCTTTTAATAAGTCCTGGACATTTTCAAAACCAACCCGTGCATAAAATCCATGAATTTCTTAAGACTCTGTTATAACAAGCAGTCAATGCTGCGCTATTTACACAAACGCTTGAGCGAAGTAGCCGAGAGATTTGGGGCTATTCTATAATGCTCCAATCCAAGATAGGTACTTATAGTCTAAAGTGGTAGAGCGGAACATTCCCACAAATATTTCCTAATTACTTAATGGGAAGCCCTCGGTCACTTAAATGTTTTCGTAACTTTTTTAATTTTAATATATTATTTACATCGTTAAAGCATATTTCCTCATCAAACTGAGAAACTGAAACGAACTGAACGACAACTGAAAAACGTAGAATGTACCAAAACTTGTCATTACATGGCGGAACGGTCTTTTTTTTACTTTATTTGGTTTTGTTTAGGTAAGTCGTAAACACTCTGCCTACCCCATAAGGGATAAAGGCGTGATTGTATGCGCATAGTAATTAAGAATAAATCATAATTTTTGAACACAAATTCGTAAAGAACGATTATTTGGTGGATCTGTAACAATGCTAAATAAACAGAATATGACTGCGGATATTTTATAAATAAGTCTAATATTTTGTGTACCTATATTCTCGTGTGTAATAAAGTTTTGTTTGCTTTAATTTGGTTTGATCGATATCATGATAAAAAAAGTTTTTGAACTGATATTGGTGATATGAGCAAATATTTTATCCACCCATCTAATATTCGTATGACTATTGATTGTGTTTACTTTTACAACAAAAAAAAGGCACCATTGTCAGCATTTCTCTCGACCTTTTTGGTGCTTGATGCCCGATATTGATTGTTGATACAAAATATGACGTCGATGTTGCAAAAACAATACTTTGTATCACAGTAGAATAACCCAATTCAGTCGGTACAGAACCAGATTTCTGTTATGGCGAGTTATAAAAGTTTTGTATTTTTGAGCTGGTTTTTACGACTGAAGCAATTGTGGACCCGAGCGGGTCTTGGGAACTCCAGTTCTTATGTAATTCTTGTTTACGTGTGGCTGTAGTGTAATATTAATAAAACGCTTTGCAAGCGACTGGGCGACTGAGTTTCACAAAGTAGCTGCACTAAAAAAAACTTGATCATATCATAACTTGTTCATACAACGTGTAACAGAAAGGGATATTCACCGTGAAGGATGTGAAGATGCCTATATGAAGGATGTGAATATACGGGGTGTAAGGGACAGCGTCCCGCAAACTTATAGGGGTTGCTCAGTCAACGAAACTGAACAACTACCACCAGGAATTTTTTTCAGGAAATGAAAAAAATAAATTGCTTTTTCATACAAAATGGCCGGTTCGATCAGACAATTTGTATGAAAAAGCAAAATTTTTTTTTCATTTCCTGAAAAAAAATCCTGGTGATAGTTGTTCAGTATCGTTGACTGAGCAACCCCTATCAGTTTGCGGGACGCTGTCCCTTACACCCGGTATATGATCGAAAAATGAAAAAAAAAAAAAAAAAAACGTGTGTGCCGAGCACACATGTTGAAGTGAAACTTCATTGACATTTTTGACATTTCGACTTCCGTCCCCCGCCGTGACGTATTTTCGTCATACGCCCTTGAAATTTTACTCACAACGCGCCTAAAGAAGTTTCACTTTAAAAAAAAGAACTTCCGGTACAATATTTCTACTTCCAATATAATAAAATTACTCAAAATACTCGTAAAACCCCGGGCTTTTCTAGTTTTATATTTTTGTGATCTTGCTATAAACAATTTACTACAGAGTCTGAATTATTGTTCCTCTGCTTATATTTTTAGTTCCTGCCACAAACCGGATGGATGCCAAATAGCAATCCAATAAATCTCCTATCACCCGAGTCCTAACTGCCTCTGTGGTCTAGTGGTCTAAACCGTGGGCTTACGACCCGGAGGTCCTGGGTTCGATTCCCAGGGGGGGAACACAAAGTTGATATTTGTCAATTTATCACTTTGTGAGGTTTTCCCCAATTTGGTTAGGACATTGCAGGCTGAATCACCTGATTGTCCGAAAAGAAAAAGGATTCCGTGCTTCGGAGGGCACGTTAAGCCGTCGGTCCCGGTGGCTGTCTTTGACACTAGGGTTTATCGGGTCTTTTTTCGACTCGTACGTAAATCCACTCGCTAAGAAGAAGACCCGAGTCCTCGTCTAATAAAAATGAAACATAAAGCTATATCGCAGGGTATCGCGACCACTTCCATATCACCGTTGATTGCCAACATTGATGAGAGGAACTTTGTTTGACCCACTTCAGCCAGTTTCTGTGAGGGTATATGCGCCGAAACTTCTAAGACGCCTGAATATAGACGCCTTAGCCAAGAAAATTGGAATTGGCTTATTGGCTTAAGTTAGCCTACAGATATTCTTAAATGTGTGCAAGAACCATGCAGGACTGGGAGCGATAGAAAACGATGTGTAAAAGCTGATTTTATTTCCGGACATACTGGTTTTAATTGATTTACAGTTAAGGAAGAGGTTTGTCTACTGAAATTTAGATGACGCAATAAAACCGTTGGAACTCTTCTCTGCTCTACTTGTGGTCATGATTTTATTATAACGATATAGTTACGTCTGAATCACATCTGAATTCCTCATTTTATGTTTAAAAGTATCAATCTGTGACGATTGAATAACCTATTTTGATTCCAGCCAATTCCTGAAAGAAGCGATTATGACCCAACAGTGGTATTGTATTCCTACCTTATCCCGGCCGCTCAGTCGCGCCGCCTCCAAAATTTCTTTCATCAATCTCCGAATTATTATGCCAAACACGTTTTTACGTCTTCGAGATAACCGCACTTCATTTTTGAAACGGGGATATAAATAGCACCCTTGGGGGAAATAAATTTTAAAGCCGGCCCGGTGGATTAAGCTAGTAATACATTTTTGTACGTGGCGGATTAATGCGCGCTTTTTGGCGGTAAATAGATTTTCATTCCCATTCATTCGTTCACTTTATTATCTGTTTAGGTTTTGAATGGATTGAGGAAGCTGCATTTTTTTTTTGTGTAGAATCCAAAAGAATAAAACCATAATCATGATCTTACCATATTTGGCGAAAGTGACGAAACAAATTAATTTAAAGTGATCTTTCTATGCTGTATCATCATCATCATCCTCTTCCGTCGCCTTTTCCTGTATTTCACGGGGTCAGCTCCCTGGGTACTGGTTTTTACACAGAGCGACTGCCATCTGACCTCCGCAACCCACTAGGGAACCCAATCCTAAATTAGGCTTTTGCCAGGTTAGAGACCAACCCAGCTGTCAGAGTTTTCAAGCTACCACTGCTTAGCAATGGCCTCTGATGTAGAATAACGACGAATATCTACCGTATTAACCGGGACCAACGGCTTAATGTGCCTTCCAAAGCACGGGAACGCCCGATCTTTGTATGTTGTATAAAATAATTTAATCATTTCTCAGTCAGACATTCATGATAGATTAAGTGAGGTCACTCACAAGAACTTATTGACTTTTACTTTGTAGAGATTAGGAACATGGCAAGTGGAGCAAAAGTTGATGTATATTTTAAGTTTAAGAAGTCCAGAGAAAGATATACTTATCCTGCATGAAAATATAATTATTTATTCGAGAATATCCTTGCTGCAGTAACGGACAGGACTTCGAATCAGCTGAAAATGCACTGTATTTTTTCTGATTTACCTCCGTCAAAACACAAAACCTTTCTCAATCTTTATCAGCCGGTCTTCAATCAATAACACTGACAACAATCAGCTTCTATTAATATTCTCACACTGGACTGCTGACGTTTTAAAAATGGTTTATTCGTTCTGTTTGCTTGAATTCTTGTGTATTAATGGTGTTGCTCCCCTTATCTCTACCACTGACTGTATAACCCCGCAGTTTTATGGACTCCGCTTGGAGGATCAATCAGAATAAATTGGGACAACAGAAGCACCGAAACAAAATGAATGGCGGAAAACCCGTAAAGTGAACTTTGTATTCTGTGTATTTGTCACATTTTTACCAAATTGTGTTAAATTTATATTTCCATTTACACAGCATTTTTAGACAAGACAGAACATATTTCAAGCTATAATTCTGATCGACTTCGAAAATAAAATACTATGCGATATTACCGTATTTTCTAAGCACTGTGTTTTTAGGGTGTATATTTATGCATACCGTTTTCGTTTTCGCGTGTTAAAATCGCAACGTTGCTGCATTAATATTTTTAGATGCAGTTTTTTTAAACACAATTTTTGCTTCTTCTTCACAAGCTTAATAGCACAGCTAATAGGCCTCTGACATAGTTTATGTAACGAGCTCAGTCAAGACAGCGGCAGGGACCGACGGCATAACGTATCCTCCAAAGCAGTTTTGCTAGCAAGGTCTCTAGTTAGCCGGTCTGTGTGCTTCCCTTATCTCCGACGGACAGCGGCTGAATGAGAAGTAGCATGAGATATATCTTCAAGCTTGGAGCCAGGGTAATTGGACCTTGAGATTTTCGCTGAGTTTTGGGACCAGATAACGTCTGTGTTTCGGACTTGATGAAAGGTTCTGCAATATGAGGCGGTTATTTTCACTAGAAAGATTTCTATCACCGGTATAATAATTTACGTTTTTAGGAAAAAATGGAAATGAAAAAAATTATATTTTAAACTTTGGATTGATTTATGATGATCACTTATTCCCAAGCTAAAAACCAGGTCATATAGAATTGGCGAAAACCGCAAGGTGGAAAACTCATAAAAGGCCATTAAAAATCCAGAGAAATATTTTAAGATCAGATTTAGTTTTTGGTTCGCATAATTCCTCAAGTCGCGAATTTATAAAGAAAGCAACTGCTTACAATATTTCCAACATTACTGCACATTCTTCAGACTATATCCCTGCAACAATAAACTCGCTTTCAAACGATCTGCTTAACACGCTCCTTGAGCGCTATCGTGGAGAAAATTTAAAAACATTGTAAACATAACCGAGTTTCCTACAGCGTGTGTATAAAATGGAATATTATCTCTAAAAGCTTGTACTGTACTGCCGTATACAGGATGCTCCCGGGAGCCTAGCTCGCCGGTATCAATGTAAACAAGGATTCCAGCGGTGGAGTTCCATCAGAGATGTACTCAGGTGTTTTGAAAATAAAACATGCTTCTGTACAATAGCTGTACAGTAGCTTAGTACCTTCTACCCGCTGTGATACTCCCATCGGGCGGTGATCTTCCCTGGGCAGTCTGGAAGCCGTTCAATAGACTTCGGGCTGGTGTTGGAAGATGCCACGATAACCGGATAGGGTGGGGTTTCTCCAGCAATGACAAGTGTGACTGTGGCGCGGTGCAAACAATGGCTCATCTCTTCTCATAATCCATAAGTCCTAGCTCATGTACACTCCAGGATCTGCAGGACGCAAAAGACAAAGCAATCGCCGTTGCAAAATACTGGGCAAAACTGTTATGACTTGTTACCAATCGACTCGAAGAAGAAGAAGAACAATATTTAATATATTTCATCATTATTATCAGCCCACATCCACCCACTGCAGGGTATAGGCTTCTTCTCTTCTGCGCCAATCTTCACTCTCGTCTTGTGCTAGTCTCATCCAGTCTGCGCCTATGCATTTGACAATGTCGTCAGACCATTGAGCTGGTGGTCTGGTCACTGGCCTTATCGCTCCTTTTGGTAACTACTTCGTGACCTTATTATCACATACAAATAGGTACTAGGGTTTGGTCTTCTTTTTGTGTATATTAGTATAATTTTTTATCCATGTACCTATATCTATAGAAGGTTACACCTTATTTTGACTATTAAATTTACAGTAAGCTTTAGTAAAACTAAATTTTCACGTTTGACGAAAATATTAAAATAATGTTTTTTTTTATTATTCAAAGCTGCATACTTATTTCTATGCCATAGATACAACGTAATTTTAACATAATCGTGTATTCTCCTGAGTGCGTGCCTGTCCAGTACTAGTATCGGTGATGCCATCCGCAGGAGGTTTCTTGGCACTCTGGTGAGGTCTGAGACCCACATCACCGAGTAGCCTTCTTGAAGCTTGTTGCCTGTCAGTTCGCAAAATATTAGTACGATATTTTAGCACACACTAGCTTGAAGCCCTCGGTTTTACCCGCATTAAGTGAGTTTTCCCGTGGTAGCCTATACTTATTCGAGCCTAAGTTTAAGTGTTTTTTTTCCAAAAGAAATAAAAATATCTACGCGATCAAGGTTCAAAGAAGTGAATTGGCTGACAGCACTCTTATTTCTTTTACTGAGGTTACGCTGCTTCGAGCACTGAATAGAGCGAGGGCCCAGCGGTTTTTCGTCTCACTTTACGTCGTCTCGCTTGATCGAACTCCCAAAGAACTGCTCAACTGAATATTATTCCCATTTGACCACACATTTGAGTTGAAAGCACTGCAGTCTCTGTCCACGGAAATTATTTATTTCTGTGTACAATATTCAGCAAAGGATGATAGAGTGGTATGCGGGATTGCGGGATTGGTTTTGAGTGCGCCTTGTCCCGCGGGAACTGCTTTACGGGACATGTTGTTGCTTTTCAGTTTCGATACTATGTTTATAGATTTACAGTGACGATATTTTTTTCAATACTTTAATTTCTCATGTGCATTTTATTGTACTATGCTAGACTGTCTGTATGCTTAAATATAAATTAAATGTATCGGAAATCATGTCGCGGCCTGGAATGTCTAGGTTAGTAGGTTTTGAAATTTTTGCTGTTGTTCACTGCAGTAGGAGCGAAAAAAAGCATAGAATGTGCCACCTGCTTCTCCACCGGACTATTTAGACTATCATCATAATTTGTCAGATGAGGCTGAAACAATATGCCGTCGCTTGGCTACTTCCATACAAATTGATAGATAGATGGGATATATGTTATAAAATGTGTGATACAAATTAGGCGATCTTGGCTGCATGTTATGGGGCTATTCGGGCTTTCATGTTTATTTTGATAATCTTGATATTTCGGGATAGTTGTACGCTTGATGGTCACATCTCGTTCAAAAACAAATAGGTTATTACTTCGATTCCGAACAAACCAATGAAATAGGTAAGCAAACACTACGATACATAAACATACATAAATCACGCCTTTATCCCTAATGGGGTAGGCAGAGCGTCAACGACCCAAACAAAGGTCGCTCCGCCACGTTTGACAAATTTTGAGGGTTGTTTAAGATAGATCTGTATTTCTGTGGTGACAAGTTGTCAGCCCATCGCCTAAATTATAATATACTGATTTTTACAGCATGCCGGGGAGGAGATGCAGCTGGCACATTCTATATTTTTCTATCGCTCCCAGTCCAGCATGGAAGTAAACACTAAGAGGTAGTAATATTAAATAGTGAACAGTAAAATAAGTCTAAGCATTTCTCCCACATTTTTCTTCGTAATGTTCCTATTTCGCTACAACACGAAGAGTTTCAGCTAGTTCCCTCGGCGGTTGCATGAAACACTATACCGGGTGTAACTTATAGCTAAAACTGAACAACTATCACCAGGAAATTCTTTCAAGAAAAAAAAATGCCTTTCCTGACTAGGCTAAACAAACCAACTTGTCTGATCGAGGTGATCATTTTGTATGGGAAATAGGGAAAGTAAAAAAAACATTTCAACAAAGAACTTCCGGATGAAAGTTGTTCAGTTCCGTTGACTGACTAACCCCTATCAGTTAACGGAAGCTGTCCCTTACACCCGATATAACGCGAAGAGTTCCAGCTAGCTCCCTTAGCGGCTGTCCGGAACGCTATATATTTAAAACACGACCTTTTCACTGGAAATTTTCATACATTCAGCGTGGACTCACTGAAACATGTGACTATGAGAGATAATGGTGTCGATTCTGTCGGCACACGACCTGACTAAAATGATAACACTTTATAAAATTGTTATTGAAAATAAGCAATCCTTTTGTGATGTAACTAAACAACTCTTAGCACAGTTTTACTGAAATAAAAAGAAAAGCATTGAACTTACCATTCAAAATTAGCCGAAATTCGAGAAAATGTTAAAGAAATTTCTTTCAGTTTCGTAAGTAGACAGAATTCACTATTTGCACTTAGTTTACTTGAAATGATTAAGACTACACAAAGATCTGGTACATTCTATGTTTGTCTAACGCTCCGAAACCTGCATAGAAGTTTCTTTTAACTATCTTTGCTTTTAACACCTAAAAAGTCTCCGCTATCCAGGTACACTATTATCGATCGTAACTAACGAGATGAAAGGGTGCAGGGTCGAAGAGTGCCACGATGAATAGCCTCTCCAGTCTTGAGGGCTTTCAGTTAAGGTTTCAGGGCAGGGTTGTGTGTGAAGAAATTGTGAAATCATACCGAGGGTTGTAATGGACAGTTTCCTGCATACTGATAGGGGTTGCTCAGTCAACGCAACTGAACAACTATCATTTTTTTTTTACAATGAAAATAATGTGTTTGTAAAGCCAAAAGACACGCGAGAGAGACTTAAATTGAACCCAGGCTGAAGCGAAAATGTTTCGTATTCAGAGTTCAGACTAGCATTGAAAGTAAAACTAGTTAAGTATCTAAGGCTCGTATTTATAAAGCGATCTCAAGTTTGAGAGCAATATTAAGTGTGGATTTGACAGGTCGTTTTGTACTGGAATGACATTTCTGATACGAACTTAAACTCGCTGTCACTCTTGAGTGCTGATTATCAATACGGGCCTAAATATTTCTTTGCGACGACAGCCATCTCTTAAGCTTCCACCCCACACCCCTACTCATTAACCATCATGTCAAGGTGTGTTGCATCATCAAAGAGATTTGCCGCTGCTCACGACGTATTGTTCCTGGCACAATCGCTCGCAAACGGTTCATCTCTCACCGGAAATTGTTCCTTGATACGCTTCCCCTATTATCCTTAGCCTTTGTGAGAATAATGAAAAAATGTCCTCAAAAACTTTTTATTGTTGGAAGGAGTTCAATTAGAACAGCGCCTTTGAAATAAGTAAACAAGCCCGTCAAATTGGCTCTTAGCATAACTGGATAGGATTTTCTTGGAAAGTTTTAAATTACGGGCGTGGAGACAGAGAGGAATCAAAGCTCTGCAGGGTTTCAGTTCTAATCGCCTTAGAGTCAATTCGCACTAGGAAGCGACGCGACGCGACGCGGCGCGCATTTTTCAAGAGTGTTAAAATATTCCTAGCACAATACAATACAATACAAACATTCTTTATTGCACCAAAAAAATTACAGATACAAAAAAAAAATAATAGAAAATAACAGTAGTACAACACAGGCGGCCTTATTGCACTTTATCACTTTAGCACTTTAGCACTTTATTTACTAAGCCGAAAGATAGACATTTCCTTGAACCCGAAATTCCTCGCGGCAACATCGCGCTGCGCTGCACGCTCTTAGTACTTACAACGAGATGCAAGCTTCAAGCAGCTTCATGTCGCGTCGCGTCGCTTCCCGGTGTAAACTGACCATCAAACTGAGACGGGGAAATCTTCAGATGAAAATATTTAATAGTAGAAACCAAAAATTACATTCGAGCAAGACTTGATCCAACAACCATTTAACCTAACCTGGGTATATTTCTTATGAGTGTGCTATTAACAGTAGATGAAGCGTGATGGAGTAACAAACATAAAAACCATAAAAACCTTTGCATTTATTATATTAGTAGGAAATCTTGCTTACTATAATATTTAAAAAGTATAACCCCTAAAGCTAACAATGAAATGCCTTTTTGAGAAGAAGAGCAATAATGTTTTATCATTTGTTCCCAGATCGTGGAAGACTGGAAGTTCATGTCCATGGTTCTGGACAGGTTCTTCCTGTGGTTGTTCACCATCGCCTGTTTCGTGGGCACCTTCGGCATCATCTTCCAGTCCCCATCCCTCTATGACACCAGGGTCCCGGTAGACCAGCAACTCTCGTCCATCCCTATGAAGAAGAACAACTTCTTTTACCCGAAAGACGTTGAAACCATCGGTATCATCAACTGAGTTTCCTCATCCCTCTACGACACCAGGGTCCTGGTAGACCAGCAGCTCTCGTCCATCCCTATGAAGAAAAACAACTTCTACCCGAAAGACGTTGAAACTGTCGGCATCATAAACTAAATTTCAAAAGATGTCGTCTTCGTAAAATGGGCCTGAATTTGAAGCATATTTGAAGAGATGTCGTCTACATAAAGGTATTTATGTCATACACGATATTGTTTGTAGATGATTAAATTGCATGGCATTATAAATTATCTCACATTTATCAAAAATGTATAATACGATAGTAAAGTATGACTTTGATCAAAATAATTTTGATGCATAGTTACTCAAACTACAAACAACTACTCAAGACAGCTCAAACTTTTATGTAATGTGGCAAAATAAAATTAATGGAATAATCTCAATACACCGTAGAAATTGTTGAAAATGTTTACAAGAAGTACCTTGAACATAATTTAATGTTTAAAATAATACATAATTTTATTAAGTAAATACAATTTTAATATAATGGCTGTGAATTTACGTTCTCTAAGAATTTTATAAACATAAATATACTTAGCGTACTGTGGATGTGTTAATTAATTAACGTGTATGATCTCACTGAAATTTTAAGCACAATAAATACATTTCATATAATTTTATTTCTGTGTTTTTATTTTAAATCATTGCTCAGCCGATAAAAACGAATTTATTTTCTTTTAAAATTTAGCATATATAGGTACCAAATGGTAGCAAAACACCTCCTTTCGTTCGGTGGCTGAACCTTCGCGCGGCCGAACCTTCGCTTGTATGCGATTCACCGATTCCACTGAGGCAGGTGTGTTGCTGCCCTAAGAAGGGTCACGTCAAAGTTCTAAATGTTGAAGAAAATACGTTCATTTTGTGATACTGATGGCAATATAAAACCATATTTTTTTTAGGCCTCTAGCAGTGGACATAATCACGACTAGTTAAACTTCTATGGTCTATTCGACAGCCTTCCCATGTCGTATCTCGACGAGTCGTGTCATCATGTCGAAGAGGCTGAACGGACAGGTTTCCAGATATTTGTCGCAGTCACCCCGGGTCCCATCAGCCTCGGCTTGGTAGTACACGTCGTCGAGACCTTCTTCCTTGGATGCTGAAGGTCTGGAAGTATTGGAAGACATTTTTACGATTTGTCATGGAAAGACGAAGAAGGTTTGGTCAAGAAAATGAACAACCAAACCAAAACAGTGTAAGGCTCGTATTTATAAAGCGATCTCAAGATTGAGAGCAATATTGAGTGCGGATTTGACAGGTCATTTTGTATTGGAATGACGTTTCTGATACGAACTCAAACTCGCTGTCACTCTTGAGATCTGATTATAAATACGGGCCTAAATCTTTAGTAGCAAGTCAATAATTAGCTAAATCTCAACTAAAATTATCTATCGCTGTTCTTTTCTGTTTTCGCATGATGGAAAATGCGTAAGTATGGCTTTTAATGAGTCGTTTGCGCCGCCGAAATTGCGACCATTTATCAGCACAAGATTTTCTGTGAAGGCGGTTAATTTAGTTGAGGTAATTTTTTATGAACAGGATTTTTATAGTGCCCGATATAAATAAGGCCCTACTTACGTGAACACGATGTGCAGGATGTGACCAAGAAGTCCGTTATCGTGTATGGGAGCCTCGGCAGCCTCGCAGATGTTTCTCAACATACACTCCCTGCCTTTCATCCCATGCCTGGTAAAAGGTGAAAATAATTTACGTGGAGTTTCATAAAAAAAAAAAATGCATTTTGATTCTATTGATTAAAATATTAGTTATGTTCCTAACCTACGTACTTAGTTCGATTGAAAGTTAATATACGGGGTATAAGGGTTAGGGATAGGGGTTGCTCAGTCAACGAAACTGAACAACTTACGCCAGTTTTTTTTTTCAGAAAATGAAATAAAAAAATAAAACTTTCTAATAGAAAATGACCACCGATCAGACAATTATATAATTTTAATAATTATTTTCATTTTTTGAAAGATTTCCTGGTGAAAGTTGTTCAGTTTCGTTGACTAAGCAACCCCTATCAGTTTTCGAGAAGCTGTCCCTTACTCCCGGCATATCAAAAGTACCTATGTTTTATAAATTTCTTGACGGTCTACCTTCTGCCTACCACACGAGGGATAAAGTCGTCATTGTGTAAGTTTTATACTTACTGTTGAAACCTGCTTTCTAATACGGTATATGCCAATTCTCTCGTCAAGCTCCTGCTGTGTCGGGAACTGACTATCTGAAAATTTTACGGAGGTAGACAGTTAGGTAACTCTAATTATGGGATAAGGTGAGTTTTCTATGATATTATATATAACGTTAACTTAGTTAGATCAATAAACATGATCAATGGTCATATAACTATTGTCTAGAGAAGGTTTTTTATATCCATCATGGTTGTGACAGTTTGTCTGTCAAAGATCTTTTACAATCGGATTATTCAAATCATTAGCCATTTTCAGTCAGTCTTTCCTGGTTGGAAATAATACATTCAAGAAGTAAATCTGGAAATCACATATAGTGGCGTCGATTAGGGTCAATACAGTTTTAAACGATTTTAATATAAGTCCTTCTCAAATTTAAGTAATTTATCAAAGTGAATTTAACTAAATTAAGGCATATAACTATACGCCCTTTTATTCATCAAAGGGATATGATTTTATATAATTGAACTACTTACTGGTAAATTGGGGAATATGGCTTGATCGATCTCAGTGATGTTGGTGATTGTGGCATAGTTGGCTTCGAAGTTATATGAGACAAACACGTTCTTGTCAGGCACATCCAGTGGTACGGCTATGGCTAGGAAAGTCTGAAAAATAATATTTTTCATAATTGTTTTTAGCTTTTCAACCCGCGAAAAATACTAATATCATACTGTCTTTTCCATGTCTTTCCTTGGATAGATTTTTAATAACCTCCATTTTGCACTAAAAATTACGATGTTGAAATGCTTATCCATTCGCTCCGTTATCGAAATTGTTGTTTTTATGATAATTATTTTGTGTTTTTTTTTGTTTCTTACATGCATAAAACTTGTCTATGAGCTTTTAGATATTGGAAATACTGTACTGATTAATTTTGCAGCTGTTCAATAGGTAAGTATTTTTTCAATATTATACTACTTGTAGGTACTTACCCCGTATAGACTTGTATCAAGAAATATCAGACCACGTTTATCTCTGTATGATACACACATTGAAACAAATGATAATCTGAAATAGAGAATACAGAAAAGAACAATCGTAAGTTAAATGAAATGTTTTTTTTTTTTTATTGAGTTAATTGATAGATTAATAAGATAATTTTTAAATGATAAACAGCACTTAGAAATTTCGTTTCACATATTGTGTGCTTTGAGAAAAACTATGAAAAATTAAAGAAAGGTTTCTGTTCAGTATAAAGGGGCTAATAACCATAAAATGACAGTTGTACTTACAGTATCATAGAATATTTTATGCAGACCATTTTTTTACGAATACCACTGCTTTTTCGTCCGTTATTACTATTATACTGAAACTAGAACAGAAAAAGTGTCTGACCCATAGAAATTATACTAATTGGAAATACAGTTTTGTAAACACCACTTATTTACTTCATGTTCTTCATAGAGTGTGATGTCGTGCACGCACAGCCATACGTCGTTTTAGAAATGATATAAAAAAAGCCAGATCTTTGTTTTATTTATTTTATTGAACGTTTTATTGTACACAAAAAATAAAAAGAGGCCAAGCATTAAAGAAAAAAAAACACAAAAGGCCAGCTTTAAACAAAACAATAAACAAAACATTACTATCTATAAACAAAACATTACTGCTTACAGAAGCGATTATTATTTAAAATTTGTTTACAAAGGTTTTTTTTTTTAAATATTGAACCATGTCGCAGTCACCTCATTGCCATGTATATGGCATCAAAGCAAGGTAACATGATTAGGTATTGAAATTTGGTAATTTTACACTTGTGATATCCATAGAATCTGATATGAATAACTTAAAACTGTAAATGCTACGCTAAAACTGGTTTCCCGTGGCGTACTTCCACAAGCCTTGTGATGATGTCAAAGAGGCTGAAAGGACAGTCATCGAGGTACTTCTCACAGTCACCCCGGAGACCATCGGCTTCTGCTTGGTAATATACATCCTCCAGACCTTCATCCTGAGACGCTGAAGGGCTGGAAATAAAGCTTTGGTTCTTATATTGACTTTTTACGAGAGAGGGATCTAGACGAGCAGATTGGTCACCAGAGTCGCTCATGGACACATGCAACTCCTTCTACTTAATAAGTAAGTCACAAATGGGCTGCCGGCATTAGATACTAGTGGGTGAAGTATTGAATAGGAATAATCCAGACGCAATAGTGAGCCCAGTTTTCAGCTTGCCACATCGTCTGAGCCGATAGAGGTCCATGACATATGCCTTCCCCAAGCATCTCCATGATAATCAGTCCAGCGCCTCTTACATCTAGCAGCTTCCCACGACCTTCATCAGATCGTCTGTCAGACCATTTGTTCAACCTTCACTGCGTCTACCGTTTCATGATAGCCAAGCAAAAATTTCCTGTCCTGATGTACATACATAATAATCACGCCTTTATCCCTAATGGGATAGGCAGAGCATAAACGACCTATACAAGTCATTCCGCCACGTCTGACAAGCTTTGAGGGTTATTATGATCTGTATATTGCTATAGTGACAGGTTGTCAGCCCATCGCCTAAATTACAATACTGAAACACTCCAATCCCTTAGCTGATTTTTACAGCATGCCCGGGAGGAGATGGAGCTGGAACATTCTATGTTTTTCTATGACTCCCAGTCCAGCATCGAAGCATCTATCGATCCGATGTAAGTATTCTTAATACTTGTCTAGTCTTCTTCTTAGCGAGTGGATTTTCGAGTCGAACAACGACCCGATAAACCCTGGTGTCAGAGTTTTCAAACCGCCTAGTAGCACAGCTATAGGCCTCTGACATGGTTTCAGTAACGACCACTATCAAAGACAGCGACCGGGACCGACGGCTTAACGTGCCCTCCGAAGCACGGAATCCTTTTTCTTTTCGGACAATCAGGTGATTCAGCCTGCAATGTCCTAACCAAACTGGGGAAAACCTCACAAAGTGATAAATTGACAAATATCAACTTTGTGTACCCCCCTGGGAATCGAACCCAGGACCTCCGGATTGTAAGCCCACGGCTTAGACCACTAGACCACAGAGGCAGTTATATAGTGTTCACTGTTAGCCTTGTTTGCAACATACTTATTTGTATACAAAAAAAAAACATGAACATTGAACAGAAACTTACGTGAAAATTATGTGCATAATGTGTCCCAGGAGTCCGTTGTGGTGTAGAGGTGTTTCGGCAGCTTCACAGATATTCCTGAGCATACATTCCTTGCCGCTCATTCCATTCCTAAATAAAAAAAGATTATTCATCATAAAAAGTCCTAGTGCGTTGCTGTCCAATTGATTTAATTATTATTGTGTCTGAAGGAAGTATCCTATGACCTTTATTATTTCTGCTTTTTAAAAATGATTGAAAGTGGTGACCGAGAGTCAACAACGGAGTCAACAAGGCACTTCTATACAACGACAAAACCTAGCGATAGCAAGCTACTTGGTGCCATGCTAGACTAAATTAAATTAGGTTATGTGGTCAGTCAACGACCTCATGAAAGGGCATTTTCGCCACGTCTGACAAGTTTTGAGAATCATTAAAAAGAACGAACTGTGTATTTTTAGTGATAGGATTGTCAGCCTATGAAATTGCTAACACTAAAACGCTCGTTTTCCTCTACTGATACTTACAGTTTACCTATATTCTATGTTTTCTATCGCTCCCAATAGTACAACAGAAGTAGGTATAAAGAACTTACCGTTTAAAATGAGTTTCAAGAACTGTATACGCAAGCTCCCGTGTTACACTGCGGCTTTGACGACTTGCAACAACCTGCAATGTAGATAAATATACTTATTAAAAAATATTACTAAGGGTCAGTTAACACCGGAAAGGGACGCGACGGGGTAAATAAAGGTTTTCCCGGTGCGAATTGGCCCTATGCAGAAAATCGCCAAAAGGTACAGAACATTATAATATTGTCGCCGTAAATACAGGCAATCTTGGGAATATCGCTTATAGGTAGTGCTGCAAATAACATTCACAGGTTGTCCTTAAAATTTCTTTTACAGGGTAGTCCTATTGGATTGTCACTTATAATACAAGTTATCCTGGGAACATCACTTACATGCTGGTATTGTCATCTGTGTGTAAATCTGGTAATGACACTTACATGTAATCCTATAGGAATGTCACTTATATGTTAACTAGGAATGTCACTTATGTGTAAACCTGGGAATGTCACTTGCATTATAATGCTGGGAATGTCACTTACAGGTAGTCCTGGGAACAGCACTTCATCGATCTGCGTGATGTTGGTCACAGGACTGAAGTTACCCTCGAAGTTGTATGAGACGAACACATTCTTGTCCGGGATGTCTAGTGGCACTGCTATCGCCATGAATATCTAGAAAAGAAATATAATAAATTTTACTAGTTGATAATATTTTTATGTATCCGCTGTTGCCGTGGGAATTGAACTTAGAATGTCCAATTCGAGAGCCCTAGGCTTTGATTAGACACGACCAACGCAACGGAAGGATAAATACACAAACCATGTCTAAGTTATATTAGGCAGTTAAAAATAAGTAGCCACTTTGCCACAGTCTTAAAAATGAAGGAAAAACACAAGTAGATTCATATTTAAAAATAATCTTTATTACTTACTCCAAAAAGACTCGTTGGAGGAAACACCAAGCGTTTTTGTCTCTCCAATCCAGTAGAATACGCAACCAGCATTATTCTGTAAATAAAAGAAAATAGAGGTAAACATTTAGATAGGTACAGACTTACATGACATACTTACATACAGACAAATAGTCACGCATGCACCCTTATGGGGTAAGTAGAACTTTAACGACATCATAGAGCATATTCGTCATGTTTGACAAGTTTTGGTGAACAGAGTAGGTATTGCTACAGTGATATGCGTTGGGTTGTCAGTCCGTCGCTTAAATATGTCAGAATAAAGAACGTCAAAAACATGTGTTTATTTGCTATCCTGTTCTTATGTCAAAATTAAGAAAGTGAAAGTGCTACTAAGAATTAGAATTAAAATCCTGCCGCGAGAATTGACGCCATTGTCAGCACATCGATTAATATAAGGCTTGATTAAAAATAAAGAAATAAATACTTACAAAATAAAAACGTTCTTCATTTTGTTTAAAATAGAGATACCGGTTTTTTTATATAACAAACAAAACAACGGTCGATGTGATTCTATCTATACGTGCAAACTGAAACTAAAGAAAAGCATGCGCAGGAGTCGAAACAATAGGTGCTAATTCAGCTAAATAGTGTCACCGTACCGCATAACGGAAGGAATTTAGTAAGTAGGTTCTTTTTCTTCAGTGACCGTGTGTTGCTATGTCAAAAGAGAATAGCGCCATCTCTTACTGAGAGTATCGTAACAAGTAATTTAAAAAGTTCAAAAAGCCCAACTGCGTTGAAAGTGAGCTTAAAACTTTAATCATTATACCTAGATCTTAAACGGTCATTCAAAAAGAAAAATGATGTAAGAAACCTAAAACTGATTTTCGAACAATAATTTGCGAACAATTTGCATGAAACTCCGAACAGGTTTCCATAATTATGAAACATTAGAACAGAACATGACATCAAACACAGCATTACGCCAGAAATAGCGCACTAATTTATATGTCTTCAAGTGATATTCGCATGTAAGGCTCTTATAACACTGTACAGAAATGTAAGGCCTCCCTTATAACACTGTTCCGCCTTTTGTCGCGTAAATTCTGCGATTACAATTTGTCAAGACGGCATAAAGCTAATTTGAATTTTACCAAGGGGTTTACAGACGAAATAAATGTCAGAAATCAAAGGGAATGGGCAGCTGCATTCCACGTGAATAAAAAAATCCGCTCTGTGTTTAGTAAACAAAGATTTACTAACCTGCCAAGCGTGGCAAATATGGGTAGCAGTAGATATAACTAACTAATTTGATTTTTTATTGTTTGAAAGTTACCACAATATACGTAAGGTGTAAGGGACTTCTTCCCGCAAACTGAAAATAGTTCCTCAGTCACCCAAACTGAACAAATTCCACAAGGAAATTCTTATTTTTTTTTACTATATGACCACCTTGCCCTTACCCATCTGGTGCCGGGTTAGAATAGCATCACCCCATAACTTCCTGTGGGTGTCGTAAAAGGCGACTAAGGGATAAATCCAGGGAATGGGCAGCAGCGTTCCCTGTGAATGGAAAACTTCTACTGCGCTCACCAACCCGCCTGCCAAGCGTGGTAAGTATGGCATATACCCCCAAATTTTGGGAGGTCCATGTCTGATGATGATGACCACCTTGATCAGCCAATTTGTATAGGGAAGTAAACTTCTTAATGTTCAGATTCGTTGACTGAGCAACCTCAATCCGTTTTCCGGAAGCTATCCCTTACACCCTATAAAATGACCATAGAAGCATACCGGCACTAACACAACTCTACAATCTCAACTAAAATTATTGCCGTCCCTTTCTGTTCTCTCATGATAGTAAAGGACATTATATCATAATGGACTTATATTAGGACATGTCATTTGCCTAGCCAAATTGCTACAATTGAACGCCGAAATTGGTCTTTATTAATCCTCGAATAAACATTGACAGAGCTGAATTTCGGCGCTGAGCTGCAGAAAATTGGCGTAAACATTGCCAATGCTGGCAGAATGCTGAGCATCGGTTAATCAGCGATCGAGCCTGCCACTGCAATGCACTGCTGAATAGTGGAACCTAGTAACATACGGTCATCATTCGCTTACCCTTATTCCGTTTATTTGGGGTCTGCTCAGTACGTCTTTATCAGTTAGAAATCCATCCAGCCGTCAGATCAGTCATCTTTCAAGCAGTCCATCCATCTTTTCTTTTCGTATCCTCTTTCAAGTCTGAAAACAGGGTTCATCGGATCGTTCGTCGACAAGAAAAGCTACTCAATAAGAACCACATCATTTATCAAAATCGAATTGGTAGTTTAGATACAATTGTGGAACATACATACATGGCCACATACATAGACAGCTAAAAATCATAACCCTTTTGGCTGTGTCGTAGTCGGGTAAAAAGAAGACTATTCTTATCCAATATAAAAAAAATTAGAAACCTAAAGCCAATATTTAGGTTTCTAATTTTTTTTACTATTTGAAATATTGGTAATATTAACTTTTGACACATCATCATCATCATCATCACCATCATCATCCTGTATATCAGTCCACTGCTGGACATAGGCCTCTCCAATGGCACGCCACTCAGCTCGGTCTTCAGCCGTTCTCATCCAATTTCTGCCCGTTTTCTCACGAATATCATCGCCCCACTTGGTTTTAGGAGGTCTTACACTACGTTTGCCGATATTGACTAGACAAATAGGCCAATTAAACTATACGACAAAACCCGATTACGTCGTTTTCCCAGTGTGCAGCCGGCAGTGTAAGCAATTTATCAGTGTTCAAATATTTGCAGCTCAGCATAGTGACGTCATCGATGCTTTGATTGAAAGCTCGTGGATGGCTGGTCTGTACTTCTCAGATTATTGAAAACTGTAGCAAATTAACAAGGTTCATTATAAAACAAAGTAAGGTTTATTCTTTTTCTTAACTTCGTTGGTAACTTGAGTAACATAGATTATATTATTTTGTACCTACCTTGTCATTTCCAAATGCTCTAAAGTAGACTGGTGCCCTTTGCCTTTGGCGTTAAGTCTACCCATGTATATTTTTTGTGCAAAAAGTTAAAATAAATAGATAAATAAAATAAAGCACATATTTTTCAATCTCAATAACATTTATATTGCATATCATATACACAAAACATAATTACAAACTTGTACAATGTTATCATGTAACTTTTCATTTTAATGGGTTTTTTAGCCTTACATTTTTATCTTTACATTTTTATTATGGGTATCCTTCAAGTAGAACCAAGCTACCGGGAGTAAAAAAAAATGGCTGACCAAAATTGTTTCTTGGGGAAAGTTGTTCAGTTTCATGGGTTCAGGTTTACAGCGTAAAATTTGTTGTTACCGAGTTGGCAATGGAGACAACTCATCCAGAATCAATAATAGGCAACAAGGCTACACAACTATGGAATATAGCAAAACAGCTTGTTACTGAACGGAGGGTGATAATGATAATAGCTCATGCAACCGGCTCTACACATTTTCTGTATAGATGGAAATAAGATCCAAAGGGCTAACTGGACAGCCGTAGGTGTAATCTTCACAATGACCTTCAAGACCCAGGTATTCAGCCTCGTAATAGGAGTCTTCGATGTCATCTTCAGAAATAGAAGTTGAGGGCCTGAAAAAAGAAACATTTAGAATTTTCTTTTGGTAATGGAGCAAAAGTAAAATTAATGGCTTTAATTAAGACACGACTTACTACTAAAAACAAAAACAAACATAAAAATAAACATGGAGCAAAAGTGACATGTTAATGTGACGTCATATCGTTATAATTACGAGCTCGCACGACGCATCGCAAAGACGATGCTGGTAAAAAAACTATGTTCACAGTCGTCGAATTAATAGCTATCCAAAATCACATCGCAAACATTCGTGTCGGAGTTTTCTACGTTTCGAATTTGCAGTTTTGTGTACAAAGCCCGTAATTCGAATTCATGTAAATTTTGAGAACACAATTTGTCTTTAACTATTACTAACAATTTTCCTAGGGAAACAAATACTGAGCACAAATTAATAAACTATTTTAACCACAAAATTGTTTACACAATTATGCAACTATTCCCATACCATAACTTATTTTCCTACTCTATAGTTATCAATCACACTTGTCAGGGAAAGTTACCGCTCATACCGCTCGTATCGCTCGCATATAATAACATAAACTTGTAAGTACATATATACATTGTTATAAGTATAATTCCCTGCACATTACCTAATTAACGCAAGGAACATAATTAAGGTTGAAGTTCGTAGAGCTAATAAGTAAGTAAGAAACAAGTAACAAGTATTGGGAGATGATTAAGTCTTGGTGTGCGTAATATTCAAGATAATTTGAGCACAGACAACATGATTTTGATGATGTTACATTTACCTAAGTAAAACGAAAGTGATGCCAGTCAAACTCATTCCATTGATACTCAAAGATAGAATAAAATTATGTTATGTCGTCATGTTGAAGGTCATAAATAATTATTGCTGTGTAAAAATAGGATCCTATCTGACCATGAGGTTGCGGAGGTCAGACGGCAGTCGCTCTGTGTAAAAACCACTACCTATCCTCGTTCAATCCCCTAGATAAGGTAACCGACACTGTGAAATACGGGAAAGGCTAGGGAGATGATGATCTGTACAATGAAGCTGTATTACAACCAAATAAATTAATAAAACTTACTTACGTAAGAATAAGGTAAAGAACATCGCCTAAGACTCCATTGTGCAAGAAATGTGACGCAGCATTTTCACATATCGCTCGCAGCAAGCACGCACCGCCAGGATAGCCATGACTAGAGGGAAAATAGTAAACACACGTTATCATCACACACATACATACATAATATTACGCCTGTATCCCTATAGGGGTAGGTAGAGCGTCAACGACCTAAACAAAGGTCGCTCCGCCATGTCTGACAAGTTTTGAGGTTTTAAAATTTGAACCTCCGTTAAGTTGCAAAGAAACACGTTGGTATCGATAACGCAACGTTAAAAAAATGTAGTATAAATTAAAATATAATATAACCCTCGAATTTTTTAGGTGGTTTTTATAGCTTGCCGGGAGGCGATGCAGCTGGCATATTCTATGTTTTTCTATTGCTCCCAGTCCAGTATGGAAGTATTTAATATTGTAGAATTAATTTTGTACTTATTTATTAACAATGCATTTTTACAAGGTGTTTATTTAAGGCTCGTATTTATAAAGCGATCTCAAGATTGAGATCAATATTAAGTATGGATTTGACAGGTCGTTTTGTACTGAAATGACATTTCTGATACGAACTCAAACTCGCTGTCACACTTGAGCTGTTTATAAATACGGGCCTTAGAGTATTGCAAAGAAACTTGTGCATTTAATGCAAAGTGATAAAAAGATTTATACGTACTTTTCTAGCATGGTTTCAATGAATATGTAGAGCAGTTTACGTGTGATAATCTCCTTATGGTCTTTTAAACCGCGCGCTTCTCTTGATCTTGAACCCTGAAAAAAAAAACTTTAAAAGTATACATAAACGAGTTTATAAGTTAATTACGCTCATTCAAATTACAAATGATGGACGTGGACACTGCAAGAATCTTAATCGTGGCTAAACCCGCAGAAGATTGAGTGACGATAACAATCTCTATGGCTACATAAAGATCGTCACTCAATTGGAATATTGGAAATGTTAATACTGCAACGGCTGGTGGGAGCTTGCTGCACTACACGAGTGATCAAGTTCCCTGTTGTGAAACTAAAAAAAAGTTATAATTAATAAAGTGGATAAATAGTAAATGATCTCAAAGCGGATATAGTCGGTGCAAAGTAATATAATGGTGATAATTACATCAATATCTCCAAGCAGAGGGTCAAGCCAGGTGGCGTTGTCAATGGTGAAGTAGTTGGCCTCGAAGAACCACGCCACACTGACTGGAGTCTCCCTGTTTAAAGGCACTGATACTGTCGCAAACACCTGCAAAGATGTTATCAATAAGCTAATATATGAGTGTTAATTTGACAAACTGTCATTTTAAAATCAGCTCTGATATTTTATCAAATTAGAAATATTATAAAGGAGATGACAAAAAGGAGATGGAAGTGTGCGTGCCACATATGCCGTAGAAGTGATGGCAGATATGGTAGGAAGGTGTTGATGGGAAGGATGACCTAACGTGAGCAGACCGCCAGCCAGGTGGACCCACGACAAAGTCAAAGTTGCTGGGATAAACTGGATGGCAAAAACACTGGAGGGAATGGAGGGAATTGGAAGCTCACTCAGCATAGGGCGAAGAAGATAAAAGAGATAGAAATTAAATACTTGACTTCAGCGCAGTCAAAGTGAACCTAGATGATTACCATCCATGCCATTCAAAGAATCTTTCGCCATTTTAACAGCGATGAAATCAGGATTTGTATTTCTAATAAAAAAAAAGGAAATTGGGTTAAACATTTTCTTGATCGCATTGATGCTAATACCTACAATCTGCATGCATTTGTAATTACAAAGACCATAAATATTCCAACTTACTCCCCACTGTGTGCTCGGCGTAAAAATCAAATATCTTTTTTGTCTAACATTGCTGGTATTTATTTGGTGAAATATGAAGCAGCTGAAAAAAAAACCGAATTTATAAGTTATTTCCAGGATGAAAGTAGCTTCAATGGTATCGTTTACAAAGAAATCTTGATTTCATTTGCCTCATATCATAAATGACCAATTATAGACGTGCTAAAACCGAACTTAATTATGAGTAGAATTTTTTAAATCATTCAGTGTTAATTGACAATCATATCTGATATCTACTCGTACAAAAACAAGCATAATAAATTGTCAAACAAAAATGAGAAATATTAAAATAATATTACATTAAATATAATAAAAATGCTGTTCAGCTAGGTACGTACAGTGCTAATAAATGAAGTAGCCACATATTAACTTACTTCAAAACTTATGAAAACTTAATACAACTAAATGATAATAATCAGTTGAGGTAACCAAGCCAAGAAGATTCCATACCAAGTTCAATATCCTCTGCTAAACTTTTCAGTTAAGCTGCATAAAATGTTAAGACCTTAATTAGCATCCTAAGTTGAGTGTCAAAATGTCCCATAGATAGGTATTTGCTCATTTGTAGCAAAGAATACGAATGTCAAATAGAGTTCATTGTAATAGGTCTAGCATATCTTTGAAGATCGTGACATTCTTGAGTGTCACCCAGTTTGGTTAGTGGGAAGGTGTGAGTTGGACCTGTAAAGTAGATCACGCAAGACGGGTATTTGAAGTTAATAGAATTAGGATGGGAGCAACGCCCTTATGAATTCGTTTCAATACTGCATACAGTTTAGTGAAGCACTACTTTCATATTGATGTTAGGATTTTTGAACTATAAGAACATTAAAAATCTTGTAATATCGACGTCTTTGCTATTTAATTTTTTACTGCATTTTTGGAGTCTTAGGAGACTGTTGATGCCTCATAAATATTCCAAAGACCGATATGCAATTGTTGTGCTATGAATAGAAAATTACTATTGACTAGAAAATTTTAGAGTAATTTTTTGATTTATTTCTAGTATCATAATTCTAGTATCCTAGAAGTGGACTAAAAATTTAATAGTCATACTTTGATATATTTCTATCAGCATACTAAAATCTAACAAAAACTAATGAACCCTTCAAAGCTGTAAAGCAGAAATTAGCTGGATACATTGCGAAACATGTTGGAGCGGTTTTACCAGTGAGAACCACAAAATCTCATTTGAGTCCTTCACTTGGCAGAATTGGCACGACCGGGAAGCGAACCCGCTTTGATGCGGTCAGGCTGCGACTGCAACAAATATTGTAGGAAACTTTAATGTGGCTCCGTATCAGCTGATTATGAGCTCGATGCTGGTTTCCTGTAAGATTTGCTTACATTGAATGCTGATAATTCTCAATTGTATACCTACATTTAAGTCGCACCCCCTTGTGAGGTAAGAGTGTCAATGGAATAATATAATAGAGTACGTTTTCGTGTTTTCTGACCATGCCCAGTTTAGAGGATTATTATAGTGAGAGGTTGGTCCATTGCCCTGCATGATCCTGATTCATATTTCAATGCACTGAAATCCGCATCTACAGTATGTCATCAACTTCTACAGTATGTCCGGGAAGGAAAAGCAACTGGAACATTTAATGTTATTGTATCGCTCCCAGCCCAACATGGAGATGAACTCTTGTCTGTCAAGAAATATAACTCCGTGATTTGGTCCCAGTCGCTGTTTTGTCAGTGCTCCTCACTCAAACTGTGTCAAAAGATTTTTTTATCTCTGACGTCATAATTCATCGTGTCGTTCATCAACCGTTAGCGTATCATCAGTACGCACTAAATATTGTTATTTTCAAATGAGCAATGTATGACAAGCAGTCCCAAAATGCAACATTTCGTATCGTACACAGTTTCAAAATTACAAGACATCAAATTGGCGTGTTGACTAGTTCACCAGTTCGCGTTTCGAGTCTGCCCTCAGCCAGCATATTGGTGCATATTGACCGGTCTAGCAATTTACTCGTATTAGTAAAGATAGATTTAATTTTCGTTTTGTAAGTTTCTGTTCTGTTTTGAGGAGTGCGCGTTAGAGAGGTTGGTTGGTATTGTATTATTGGGGTATTTTCGGCGTGAGCGCTGGAACTTTTGATGATTTTGAAAAAAGCTTAGTGCTTTTGAAAAGTGAATTTGGTTTTGACCACTCCTATGGGATATATGACAAAATTATAAAATAAAAATGAAAAACTCACATCTCTTTGCTGTCACCAAAATTAAAATAAAAGAAGGAATAGTAAAATGTCTTATTATAAGCGACTACAAACTTTGTTTTAGATGTAAGGTATTTTCATGACTTCCTTTTGACGTTGTAGTATTGATATTTTTATTATAAATCACTTCCTGACTAAACCAACATATTGGTTACGTAAATTACGTATCTCATAAGCATACTTGTCGATACAAAAATGTCCTCAAAGCTTATATAAAAGCATGCTTACGAGACTACACCAAAAATAAAATAGGTCTGTTTTACATAAATCCCGGAGGTCCCCCGGGGCTGTGTGAATGTTCTGTAAGACCCCCCACGGCGTCACATCCCTCACACAGCCAGATCAAAGGAACTGCGATATCTGACAATATCGTCAAGTTTTGGGCTAATAACAACTCTATGTCTTAGTCGTTAAGAGAGGAAGAATCTACCGAATCCAATGTGAGTGTTAAAGGCAGCTGTGACAAAAAGATTGGGGTTATGAAAAGCCTATTCTTGGAGTGTATTCTTCAAGTGTCTGCATAACATAATAAGTAGTATTATTTTAGTTAAATTTTCAACTTTTTCACTGATGATTAGAATGATTGTTAAGTGGTAACTAACACTATTATAACACTTAAAAAAAGTAGCATAATAAGGTGAGTCCAGTATTTTAGAGTATAATCATGTTACCTTAAATACCTACTTACTTAAACAAAACGTAGCGAAATTACTTAATAATTTATCAATCTCTCGCTATGAATCCTTATCAATTGTATTTCATTATTTTCTGTATAAAAAGAGAAAATCAGCCAGAAAGTATGTGTAAACAACCGTTATCATTGAACCGTGTTTGTCAAATCAGAGCATTCCACCCCACTTTCATCCGGCACAAATTTCAGGTGCCAAGTAGCACGTCCAAACGAAGCGACCGTGCCTTTCGAATCATTGGGAAAACATAACGGTTCATTACACATCGCAGGCTCTATGTAAACATCCACCATTTTATCTTAAACATCGTTCGCACGCCGATAGGTCGTGCTCGTGCCATCCGTAGCCATGTTTCGTGCGTTAACGTTGCTCAATTTGTTCGCAATTTGTATAGCCTATAGACACAAAAGATACCTCGTGTATCCGAACGGAGGCCCCGCGAGAACACAGGTAATTTTTTCTCCTCTCTCAATCCAAATTTACATAACGTAGCTTGATTTAACTTAAGTATATATGATGTTTTCTTTGCGCAGGAGCTCGGCTTAACGAACCAGTGTTTTTTTGTTCGTGAATTTAAATGCAATTAAGTTGCTCGCTCGACTCCGCGTTTTGAAGCCGAGATTTAAGTTTCGTTTTGTTCCGAGTCCGACTCTGTTTATCTCGTATTCTTTTTAGTAATTTGTCGAGCTGGTAGCAACCAGAAACCGCGTCAACGTTTTCCATTAGTGCACCCTTTTAATCGCAGATTTTGTGAAAAATAAAACGACTGCAAATTATTACGATACATTCTTAGGGCAGCAACACACCTGCGTAACTTTCGGTGGCGGAACCTGCGGCGGCCGAACCTTCGGTCGTAACGACATACCAATCCGCCGACCGAACAGTCGATTTTACGCGGATTTTTGTTTGGCACGCTGAATGACTAATAATAATATGGCGCTATGTAAGAAGTTATGGTAATACAGGATGTTAGTGGTAACCATACAGGGTGTTAAAGGTAATGTGTACTCGCGGAAAGTTCGGCTCGACTGAATCTTCCGCAAGTGTGTCGTAGGCAATGCAAAACGCATTGTCAGCGTGTTGAACGGAACCTTCGGCGCCGAGCGACGCAGGTGTGTTGAAGGCAATGCAAAACGCATTGTCCGCGTGTTGAACGGAACCTTCGGCGCCGAACGTTACGCAGGTGTGTTGCTGCCTTTAGAAACTTTATTCTTTTATACTAGTTACAGTTAACAGCTAACTCTTGTAATTATGAAGTGAAGTATTCTGAAACAGCCCGAACAATACTTCAAAGAACTCTTAACAAAGTTCCAATTATTTTCCTTTTGTGATTATTGTTTGAGGTTGTCGAATACTTTGCTCTCATTTTTAATTAAATTATTATTTATGATTTGTTTTCCTCCCGCGTCGAAAGTTTTAGAATACCAGACAAAGTAATAACTCTTGTTGAAGATATCCGTAAAAAGAAAGGTATCCTTGAAAAAGAAAAACGGGTAAAATATTAGTTGTGGTTTTGTACAAAGACACAAATACCTACAAAAAATACAAAATACTTTATTTCCACAAAAACAAATTACAGAGACAATAGACACATATAAACATAAAATAACAATTAAACAGTCAGGTAGGCTCAGAGTAGGTAAAACAGTGGAAAAGGGTGTGGACACAGCCAGGCTGTTTTTAAGTCCACCCTAAACAAATTGGTTTTAAATACGATGTAACCCACATTAAAAAATATGTTTTTAGTTTGTTATAATTTTCTCTATTTCCTTTATAGTTCATCATCGGTCTTGGTATTCCAGTTGATTTAAAAGAAGCATCTGTAACTGTAGGTACAGTCATCAAATTCCAGTATGACTTACCAAATAACAGTTCCTATTACACAAGTAGAATCTACGGCTTTGTTAATACCGTATCAAGAGATATGGATACTGGCACAAATAACATAGAAGTCAAAACACCTGACGAAGATGAAGGTTCTAGAACAATCGGAAATGTGGAAAATGAAATGGATTCAAAAGATATACTGGAAAATGAAGATCAAGACGATAATAATACTCTAGTTGATATAACATTTGATGAAAGAAAGAAAAGAGCTTTACAATACGCTGAAGGGGGCCCGTTTAATGCCATAGATTTATCTGAAATAAATACTGAAGTACCATTGGATGAAGCTATAAGAAGGCAGGAGGAAATTGACAACGACAAATTAAATGGATTAGATAAAATTGATGAACCACCAAGAATGAACAGATGGGATTACTATAAAATTTTGGAACACATGGTCGAGAGGTAAATGTTGTGTTCATAAAGCAAACGTTAATAAGTATTTGTACAAAAATGTATATTTAAAAAATAGGGCAAGACTCTAAGTACATCACTACCAATTAAGATAGAAACGTGTAAATTTCTCTAATAACAAGTAAACAATTTTTTATCAAAACTTGTGGTTAACCTTGTTAATTTCAATTTAACCCTCTGTAGGATTATTTACCTAATAATATAACATCTTGAAATACCTTGTCAATTTCAGATACGGTTACACGGGCAGACCATGCCTGCTTCGTACAATTTGCGAGGCAGCCGAGGTGCCTTTCACACACGAAAATGGCTTGCTCGCTGAAATTGCCCATATATTATTCACGTAAGTATTGTAGGATCAAGCAACGCTTGTTAGAGCAAGTCTAGAGTTGAAAGAATTCCTTTCCTTTCTTTGTCGAACTTTAAAAGGTTTCGGTTCACAAGGAAGTCTTGTTTTCTGTTTGTTTAGGTTTCGTATTGAATTTCCAGAAAAGAGTAACAATTTTTGAGAAAACTTTTTAAATTGGCTGTAACAAAATTTGGTGTTGAATTGCGTAAAAGCGCATTTATGGACAAAAATAAACTTCTTGATAGCAGCAGCAATGGCCGAAAAAAACTTATTTTAAGATAAGAAAGCTTCGCAACAGGATTTCGATTTTGATGGAGCCTTGTCTCTTTTTAATACTTTTTTTAATTTAAATATCCACAGACCGTCAACAACTAAAGACACTCTTTCACACCACACAGACAACGAGTATCACGCAGCTGAACGTTTGGGAAGGGAAACCGGCATCGACTGTGAGACCTTATTCCCTGAGTGCGAAGGTTCAGTTTTGGATACCTTCACTCAGATTGGCGAAGAGACGCTGCATAAGTTTGGACTGTTTTGACGTGACAATAAACGATTTTAAGACTGTAGTGTTGTTTGATTTTACAAAGCCTATGCTCGAATTTGAATAAACACATGATGTGCTCGAATAATTAATTTTCCAGAACAACGATTACGACCTTTCTTATATTCAAATGGGAGTGACTAAAAAAATTAAAATACGAAATTTAAGACTGGTATTTATAAAGTGATCTCTAGATTAAGAGCAATTACCTAAATATGAATTTGATAGGCCGCTTTGTACTGCAATGACACTTCTGATACGAATTCAAACTCGCTGTCAGTCTCAATGGCTGATACGGGTCTATAAATTGAATTCCTATGTCTGAATATGATTTCATAAAAGATAGATGCATAATATAACTTATGTTTAAGGGCAGATTATCGAAAATAATAAACTAATCGACATTTTTCAATACCGTTTTATTTTTCAAAATAATTTTATTTAAAAATCAATTTGCTCAAGTAGATAACACAGAAAACATATCAACAAGGGGCGTTTTGCAACCGCTATACATTTCCAAACAATCTTGTCCTCTCTCACCAAACTTGTAAGCCTCCATGTACCGGTCATCATCTCTCTCCGATACTCCGTGAGCGACGTCATTTGTTGGGCTGCAAGACAAAAGGATTGTATGTGGATGATATTATGATATTGAACGAAGATAGAGTGTTGGCTGGCCAGAGAATATTACGAAAATTTGAGCTTGAAACAAACATACGCCTGTATCCCTTACGGGGTAGGCAGAGAGTTAAAATTTTTAGGAGTATCGCTAATAGTGACAACTTGTCAGTCCATCACTTAAAATATAATATATTGTAACCCTCGAATCCCTTTTACTGAATTATACAGTATGACTGGAAGGAAAGGCAGTTGGATCATTCTATGATTTTCTATCACTCCCAGTCCAGCATGAAAGAAAAAATAGGTAAGGTCAATGTGGGGAAGTCCGTCTACAGGGCAACTCCGTCTAACGACTATAACTTCAGCATTTAAATAAGAGTGCGGATTACTTTGTGGTAGATAAAACCAGTATTGTGGATGGCGCTAGTAGCATTATGAGGCTAGAAAAAAGAAAATAGCCATTTTTTTTTTACGATGTGCCAGTCCTACCCTGTAATAATGAAGCATGCCGGACTTCCCAACATTGACCTTATCTATATAATATTTTGGACAGGTCGAGTTTGTTTCAATTTTAGTTATAAATGGCTTAGTTATTGCATTTTTGCTATTTATTAAAATTAAAATCAAAATTTAATTTAACAATAAAATGACAAGCCTATCTTGTACCAACACTAAAGTCCCTCAAACAATATTAGCAGCTTGTAAAAAAGCTAAATCTGTGTTGTACACATTTTCATACTGCACTGTTCCTTTTAATCTTCACTTTACGAGCCTTTGGGATTTTAGAAATAATTTGAAGGTTGAGAATATAGCTGGCCAGTTCTGCAGTTTATTTTTTTTATTCCATTCTCTTTTTTATGAATCTTTTAGCTACTTTTAAATAAAAATATTAAATAAGAAGATTTTATAAACTGACTTGAGAATGTAGCTGGCCAGTTCGTGCAACAGGTCGTCCTCATTGTCGGAGTGTAGAGGCTGTGCGCCGAGTTGGCACAGCGTCTGTAGGACGCAAGAGCTGCCGTTTTGACCGAAACTGAGGAAAGAAAATGCCTTGTCATCTTGTGACTTAATTAGGGCTCGTATTTATAAAGCGATCTCAAGATTGAGAGCAATATTGAGTGCGGATTTGACAGGTAATTTTGTACTGGAATGACATTTCTGATACGAACTCAAACTCGCTGTCACTCTTGAGAGCTGATTATAAATACGGGCCTAAGAATGTTTGGTGCTTTACGAGTCCACGATTTCATTTTAGCTTTAGCTAAAATGAAGCTCCTACAACATGTTAGTTATTAAGTTAAGCTCCTACAACATGTTAGTACATTAACTAACATGTTGTAGGAGCTTCAGAAGTATTATGTTTACTAACATTAGTGCCGAGTCGGTCGCACAACCATCACATTGCATACTTTGAAAGAGTAAAAATCAGCTGTTGATTAGCCGTCTCTTTTCTATTACAATTTTAGAATGTGACAGGATCAAACTTAAATAAGTTGTGTGAACGACCGAATTTGCACAATGTCTGAAAGGTTAACTGAAGAATCTATACACATATCTTTGAGCCAAGATTATTATTATTTGCTGTGATTTGAATTTGTTAGTTTTTAAGGCCTAAAACCTTTTACAAAGAAGGGATTCTTTATCTAGTTTTTATGTTCCTTACTTTGTGTGTTTAAAAAGTAGTAGATAGATTTAATTGACAACTTACCCGTCCAGCATTTCTTCAACATACTTATAAAAATGATACAACTTCGCATCACTCTCGTAATCACCGTCTCTCTTCACCACATCCAGGGACCTATCTGCATCTCTCTTCCTCCTGGCATCTCCGAGGTACCCCGAGTTGGCTTCGAGGATGTCCATGGGGATCTGACTCCTGTTCCAGGGTAGTTGGAAGTTGGCTTGGAAGGCCCAGTTCACGTTGATCCTCTCCGCTGGTGATGGGGTTCCTACGCCTATGTTGAACTGGAATTTTGAGTTTGAGCTGTATTAAAAAAATAAGAAATAGAGAAGAATTAAAGAGCCAACAGCTGACTCCTACTTTAGTTTAGCTTTTATTATTTTATCCTTTTTTTTTTTATTGATTCAAAGTGATTGGTAAGAATATTTCTTATATCTCTCTCTCTATATTTTCTAGACACGGAACCCTTTCAACCGTCATATATAGTTTTGAATTCTCCAGTCAATTACTTATTACCAACCTATTTGTTCGAGTGCGTGGCAACAGAATACTCAACGCTATCTCGCCAACAATACATTGAATTATTATTTCAATAATGTTCAATAACAAGTAATTTCAGTTCCAATCAGTGGTTACAGCCCTCGAGGTGCAGACACACAAAGCTTAATCCTACCAATTCGAAGCCAATAGAGGAAAGCCAAAAATTAGGGTTCAGCGGCGTTCCCTTTGATCTTCTCTCAAGCGGATTGAGTGTCATGCGCTGGGTTGCCAACTGTAAGCATTAAAAAAATACCTCTTCCATTTTGGTGGATAAAATAATATACAAATCTGTAGGTAACTATATATAACATTTTATTCTCATTTTAATATTAATTTTCATCTAGAGTCGTATTTTGTAACATTAGAAACGAAATGCTCATACATACATACATATACATACATGGGAGTGATAGAAAAACATAGAATGTGCCAGCTGCATCTCCTCCCGGGCATGCTGTAAAAATCAGCTAAGGGATTTGAGGGTTTCAGTATTGTAATTTAGGCGACGGGCTGACAACCTGTCACTATGGCGCTGACAACGCAATATACAGATCTATCTTGAATTGCCCTCAAAATTTGTCAGACGTGGTGGAACGACCTTAGGTCGTTTACGCTCTGCCTACCCCATTATATAGGGATATAGGCGTGATTATATGTTATATTATATTATATAATATGTGATTATATATGAAATGCTCATACTGTGGTTAAATTGATGGTTTCTGTACTTGATCTACTAGACTACCTCTAGGTGATGTGAAAAAGTGACATTCGCATGCGATTTACATACTATGTTGGGCTATTCAAAAATTCAAAATTCACCAAACAAAATGATAACGTGGTAAGCATTTATAGTAGAATACTCTATTTGGCATTAGAGTGGGCAACCCACAACCCACATCGTGAGGCACGATTCCACACCGAGATCAAAGGACACCGCCGCGAGTTCTATCGCGAGCTTTTGCCCAAAGGGGTATGTATAGGTAACTACCAGATAAAGTGATCAGTGATTTTTTAAATAGTTTTTTGTTACAACGGAGATTTTTTCGGCATCTCAGAGGCAGTTCCATGCTATGAAGAAGGTTTGACCTGATAAACACTGTCGATTATTCTATATTCGCCATCACCTAAAATCGGTTGGGAGGACTTAATAGTGGCTGAAGCCAAGGCTTAATAAAAAAGGTATAACAGTCACTCATCTAAAGTACCTATTGTAAATCTTCTATGCTTCTCCCGGGCTTGCTGTACAAGTCAGCAAACGGATTCGAGGTTTCCAGTGTAATGTTATTTAGGCGATGGACTGACAAATTGTCTAAATCATGGTAGAAGAAAAATTGACACAATAGCGATACACATTTAAATCTAAAATTGCCCTCTGCCTACCCCGTTGAGGGATAGGTACAGGCGTGACTTTATGTATAAATATTCCTAACCTACCTGATTGGTCAACTTTTCTCTCCCAAATAAGCAACGACGCGATGGTAAGAAACCCACACGACAGAAGAAAAAGATAGTGAAGGAGTCTTCTTCTGTCGTTTGGGTTTCGAATTGATCGACCCGATGAACCCCGATGTCAGAGTATTTAGACCGTCTGATAGCACAGTTATTAGGCCTCTGTAAGTTGCAGTAAAAGCAATACACTCTGTTCTAATTAATTAGTTTGAACTTACCTGTAAAAGCGTAGAGTTTGGCCATAACAGTTGTCTTTTATTACGTAACAAGAGATCTTGTGACATAATACTAGAATTTACATTATCAATTACTAAAAAAATACTGCATGTAATCAAAACAACACTCTGTAGTATATTCGACATGATCTTTGTATGAGCTGCCGGTTTAAAATGGATGCTTTTTAGCTAAGTAAATATATTGTTAGCGTATTTGTGCGTTTACTTGCATAACAGTTCGGGGCACCGGAGATAGGGATGTGAATACGTAGCAGGAATCCCAATAAGTATTATATAAGATGTTTGATGATTACACAGAATTGGTGGAAATCCAATTGTTACCACGAATTTTAAATATGACAGGTCTAGGGAGTGCCAAGATACTTTATCACATTTGTAATTTTTTTAACACTCAAATTATTGAGATTCCTATTCTGATATAATTTTAATATAGCTAGAGAGCTTTCAACTTTTATGTGTCAAGATAATAATAATATTAGATATTAGAGTCATCTAATGTAAAATAGTGCACCCTAACCTGGCCTCTTCGAATCAAAAAAGAAGTTTTCTTTATTTAATTTAATAAATAACTTATTCGTAGACTACTATGAAGACAACACTAGAGAGTTATTAATAGTATATTAGGCAACGAGGGAATAAAGCAGTGTCTAACGTCACGGGCAGCATATTGAATCCTGAGCGGAATGAAGGATTCTAGGATTAATTCCCGAGCGCAGCGAGGGAATTAAATCTTTAATTCCTGAGCGAAGCGAGGGAATTATGACAAGAATCCTGAATGTAGCGAGGGATTCAAGTCTGCCCAAGGCGAAGACACATTTATTCCCGAGGAGCATACTATATTTTACACACCTACTGCACAGATTACTTAGACGGTGGCAGGCGTCTGTAAGATAATAAAGCTCAGAAATATACCTAATCATGTAATATTGATACATAAATAAATATTGAAAACATACCAGAAGCAACAGATCCGAAAGTCAATTCATACTCACTGAACTACACTTCACGTTCACAATCCACTACCTACGTATTTTTCCAAAAAACGAATTGATCGTATTTAACATATTCAACATAAATAACAAAATACGATAAAATAAGTACTAGTCACAATGTCTTCTGGAGTCAAAATATTAATTTCACTCGACAATTTACGAAATGGAAGTAATAATCAATGAGAGAAAAACTTTTGCAAAATCAAACAGCGTTTTCTTTTTTTTAGTTTCTTTTTTTTATACAAAGCAAAGAGCACATACAGATAACTAGTCATACAGCCTTTTTACACTCGCCGGGAGGCGCAGAAGGCGAGTGTGGCAACAGTTTTAATACACACACAGCCATATTTTTTTTTTCTGAAAATTATTTTCTTAGTAGTTCACATGACATTCCAAATTCAAATCACATAATAACCCTTGGGCTATTAAGGATTTCCATACAACTTTAAATCCCTTGGGATTATTTTCTTGCTTTAAACGCAAGTTCCTTGATACATTATGTTGATATAATAATGCAGAGGTGTGTAAAATATATTATTACTTATCGTTTTTAAACTCGGGTCATTGAACTTTACTTGACAAGTGCCGTACCTATTTATTAACCATAATATCCTAACACTAACACTTTTCTCATGACTCTGCTATTGAAAAAACAAATTTAATCTAAAGCAAATAGGCTCAGACGATTTACAGATTTACAACTTTGTTTGATATTGTGCTTTAGCTTGTAGGATTACAGTTCATAATCTTTTGAGAGGTGTACATCGTTGACACAGTCAATGACTGCTCGATTGAGAAAATCTGAATTTCATAGAGCTAACAGTATTTGGTCTATCTAGATAGGTACTAAAGATAATTATGACATAACACGAAATTAGGTAAGCGAGATATTAACTTCAAATTTCTTTATAAGTATCCTTTTATTTCGATTGCATTGTTCAAATTGATTAGCTCTAGATCTAGACACTATGTTGAAAGTATTCCATTCCATATTGTCTTATTTTATAAATTGTTTTTTTTTTAAACAGATTTCATAATGACAACAAATACTCAGGGACTGTTCTTTGTGTTTCTGCTTATCTTGGAGTTCGTAGTAGGCGAAACTTATAGAAATACAACACTGGACCTGAGGGCTAAACGGCAGATCAATTCGTTGCCTTTGGTTTTTCCTTATGGAGCGGTTTTTAAGGTAACCTACCCTATTTCTAAGACCACGTTCTTTACAAGGTTCGGTCTCGGCAGTAAGATACAGTTTTCCATGCTGAACTGCAAGAAGTTAATCATAGAATTAACCAGTTGATTCTTTTTCATCGAAATATTGTAAAAGTTATTTGAAGGAATCAAGGGCTATGTATTGTTATGCATCGATACGCTGCTGTTAACTTGTCGTAACATCAATAGTTATACACTGCACTTCATTCTGAAATTATCCTCAAAAATAGGCAGACGTGTCGGAAATTTTAGTAAGCTGTTGACGCTCTGCCTACCTTGTTAGAGACACAGGCGCGTATATTTGTTTCATTTTTCAGTTCATCGTAGGCCTGAGTATGCCGATCCCTGTTACCGAAGGCATCGCTCTCGGCTACGGAATGAACCTTCAGTTCCAGTACCAGAACTTCCAGAACATTTCCGAGCTGTCCCAGTATTACTTCATCAAGACTGTTGCCAGGGAGGACAGAGATCTGGATGTAGAGCATCGAGCTGATGAAAGACTGATGTTCTATAAGTCGGTTTCTAGTTTGGTAGAGAGGTGAGTTCTAGAACATTCCGAGCTGTCCCAGTATTACTTCATCAAGACTGTTGCCAGGAAGGACAGAGATCTGGATGTAGAGCATCGAGCTGATGAAAGACTGATGTTCTATAAGTCGGTTACTAGTTTGGTAGAGAGGTGAGTTCTAGAACATTCCGAGCTGTCCCAGTATTACTTCATCAAGACTGTTGCCAGGGAGGACAGAGATCTGGATGTAGAGCATCGAGCTGATGAAAGACTGATGTTCTATAAGTCGGTTACTAGTTTGGTAGAGAGGTGAGTTCTAGAACATTCCGAGCTGTCCCAGTATTACTTCATCAAGACTGTTGCCAGGGAGGACAGAGATCTGGATGTAGAGCATCGAGCTGATGAAAGACTGATGTTCTATAAGTCGGTTTCTAGTTTGGTAGAGAGGTGAGTTCTAGAACATTCCGAGCTGTCCCAGTACTACTTCTTCAAGACTGTCGCCAGGAGTGGATCTGGATGTAGAGCATCGAGCTGATGAAAGACTGATGTTCTATAAGTCGGTTTCTAGTTTGGTAGAAAGGTGAGTTCTAGAACATTCCGAGCTGTCCCAGTATTACTTCATCAAGACTGTTGCCAGGGAGGACAGAGATCTGGATGTAGAGCATCGAGCTGATGAAAGACTGATGTTCTATAAGTCGGTTTCTAGTTTGGTAGAGAGGTGAGTTCTAGAACATTCCGAGCTGTCCCAGTGTAACGATTCGCCTTCATGTTTAGGCGCATCGTCACTCCACAAATATATTTCTTATAAATAACTTGATTTGATAAAAATTATCTATTCGTAAAATTATAATTCATTAAAATCGATTTAAGACATTTTGAATTTTGCGCCATTTCAGACGAAATCGCATCTGAGCTCTTATTGGTCAGATAGTTGTATGACCACCGCGAGAAGAGAATCTGCAAGTAAACAAAAGTTTACATACTTTTAGATTAATAATTAGTTGAATATTGTTCGAAAAATAACGATCATGTTCATAAATTAAAATAAACTTGAATATAGTATTTTGATAATTCAAATATGAACCAATAGCATTCAAAAATTAACTTGATATTTTGTTAACAATATTGATTGTTAATCCATTTAATATAAATATTGACCATTATAAAATACGGTTTAAATATTTGTCAAATTATAATAAACATCAAATACCATTAATATTAAAACGAAACAAAAATAATGTAAATCAAATGACTGACAAGTTCATTCATCAATGTCTGAAAGGATTACAGTACCTCTCCGCGTTATGGTGTATTGAGTGTGGCGAAAAAAGGAACTAACTAGACCGACAAGATCATACAATATAAAACTCCTTGTTCCATGTAAATACATAGAATCGCAATACAAAATGACCCTAAGATAAAAACTCATTGTATTACGTGGAAGGTCTATGGTTGTTCATATCATATATTTGATATTTTCTCCGACATGCAGCGCCACACTAAAATTCATGGGATGGAGCTGGCACATTCTATACGGAATTGTTGCGAAATTTGATCAAACTTCTGATTAAATAAATGGTGGGAATTGATTAAAAAGAACGATTGTAACAATTTAATAATTTTCGACTTAATTTCTCATGTAATTTACGTAAAATCCTTAATTTTGTAATAAATGGGAAAAGCGCCATCTGTTCTCAAATTAGAATACTTTTACAGCTAGCCTCCTAGGCTGACTTCATGTTCGAATCTGGGAGCCAATGCTATTGATTCGTGGAGGGTAGTGTTGGAAAAATCTTGGCTGAGATTGTTGCCGTCCCTTTTTGTTCTCTTATGAGCGACAGAGACAGACGCTTCCTTGGAAAAACATGCGGTTGTGACACTTTTTGGAAAGGCGCCGGGAGCGACGGTCGCAACTTTGAAGAGGTTCTTGGTTCCAGGGAAGGCGACGGGTGCTGGTGGTGCCATGGCGTCTGCAGCTATTTATCTGGTCAGATCTTTCCTTATATTTCGTAGATACAGAATATAACAGTGCAATATAAAGTTTTGTAATCGCGTAACGTAAGAAAAAGCGTATGAGTATGAGTGTCGGTACTAAGCCGTGTCTGCCATATTTGTTTCCTAATCATTGTAACACGTAAATGAAATTCATATTTTTCATAAGTTAGATTCTTGTAGTATGTTGGTTAAAATCTGTGATATTCTGGTTCTACATCATTGTCATGTGTTTTAGCTTTCTCCGAGTATATTTCTACATTCTATATTTTTACTTCGGATTGTGAATTCTACCTACGATAATTTTATGTGTACATTTTCAGGAATTTTCCATACGTTTTATTATATTGTATCTGTGTGAAGCTGTGATTTAAGTGTACCTATTTTTAAGAAATTATATTTTGATTGAACGAAAATAAAAGTACGGAACGGTAGGTAGTTATAACCACGACGTGCGGGTACGGAACGGAAGGTAGTTCTTTGCGCGCTTTGCCTCGTAGGTGCTTTTGGTTAGAGCCTTCGGTACTCATAGTGCGTGAGCTAAATCGTAGGTTCGATTTCGTTTAAATTATTTACACTTTCTTCTGCGGGATAGTTTCTCGTTAGGTCACGGGACTGCGATATAGTTGTTAGTTATTTTGCAGAGTAGGATTGTTTCAGGATTTTGTGCGTCGGAGGGTACGTTTTGGTATGACGTTATTTCAGTAGATTAGTGTAAATTTGTGTGTTTACCTAGTAGGAAGTACCTACCCAGTAATATTTCACAGGTATGCCACGTCATGGGAGCGAAAAGTTGACCTACATTCAAACTAGTATGTAAAATGTAAGTTCGTAAATTTGTAAGAAATGTAGACGCACTTATTCCTCCATAGCAAATTCGGTGGTGTAGTAGCACGACATGTCGATATCCAGAAATTATTTATCTTGTGCGGAACTTTTGTACTACTTTTAAGCTAGTTCGAGTCAGACGTGAGAAGCGGTCACCCATCCATCAGCGGTCACCCATCCATTTTAAATCGTACAATTTTATTAGTAAGAAATAGATTCAAAAATAGTTCGAATTTGTTGATACATTGTTCTTAGATTTACCCTGCAGATATTTGAGGCGTGGTTTTAGATTATTGTTAATTTGTTAGTAGTATAGCCAGATTGTTTAGGATATTGATTTCAGAATTAGGTGTACCTACCGGGAATTCGACGGATCTTCAATATAGGTGGACATTCCGGGCATGCGATGGATCTTCAAGAATATTAGGTGTACCTACCGGGAATTCGAAGTTTCAATAATATTAGGTGGACATTCCGGGAATTTGGCGGACCTTCGAGAATCTTGAAAGGATACTACTACTGATAGGAACGGATATTATTATTTTAGATTATTTAGGTACTGCAGTTCCAGTTTGATTCCGAGACGTGGATGTTCCAACCAGAAGGGTGACAATTACAGTTTTGAAAAGGTAATACCTATCTACTTTTACTCAGTATTTTATGTTCATCTACATATTTTGACTACAACTAAATATTATTCAAAATTCAGAAATGCAAAGTTTAATAATCTTTTGATACATCTTTTTATACCTAATTCGGGAAATATTTAATTCCATTTTATGAATATTTTCTCATCAGCAATTTTACTAATGACATTTTAGTAATAGTTATCTAACTAACATTTTTAACGGATTTAGAATGAATGTCATATTTAGATTTAAGGCCATACTAAAATGCCAAGCAGTGGAAATTTTAAGCATTTAGAGAGTTATATTTCCGTAACTTTTATTCGTATAAAGTTTCTTATTGTTTTGATATTATTTAACCAAATGTTTATTACCAGCCTTTTACATTTTATATGGAGTTGCATAGAAAGTTTGCAATGTCAAAAGTAATAAATAAAGAAGTTACTTTTATGAAAGTGATGTTGAATTTGAGCTTACTAGGCCAAGCTAAGACAAAGCCTTAATAGTTTTCTCTAAATAAAGAATGGGAAGCTATACAAGTACAGTTCGATTCACCATTTCTTATTACTTAGTTCAAGGAAACTAGGTTTGACAATTTTAAAATACAAAATTGATGTTACTTTTTAGTAGAAGGTTGAAAATAAATATTTACCTGTAATTTAAAGTAAATTCTGCGAAAGTTATAAATATGTTTTGCTTGCACTAAATTCTCTTCATATTTTTACTTTCTTTTATTTTGAAATAGATTCTTTCTAACTTTGTAATGGAAGATTAATGTTTTTTTGTTTTCAAATATATCATTTTCATAGATTCACAATTCTAGTTAACAAAGATGTCGTGAATTCATTTGTTCCATTAAACTCAGTAAATGTAAATTCAAAAGAAATCCTGATATTAAAATCACAGTAAAACTAAAGTTACCACATCATTAAATACAAAAATGAAATACATTATACTCAAATTAAGTTTATGAATTAATGTGAAAGGTTTTCATTTGGAATACCTAACCATACACTAGGTTCAGGAACAAACCTAGATTTGATGGATATACCCTCTTGTCCTTTTGTATACTTAGTAAAGTATGACTAGACTGACTGACAAAAATATTGCATTTTGACTTGAATTAAAGATACTTCCCCTCATATCAGGATTAAATATATTGGAGGAGCTCTGTCCAGAGTCTGGCTGACGAGGAGCACTGCACGGTGGCGGGAAAGGGCGGTGCCCCGGCTTTACCAAAAACACAAAAATGCTGTTGTAGTTTTATCTTGTTTGAAACAGCAAATTTTTTACAATATATTTGAATGCTAAGATTATTAGTCTTCCTCACCCTCTTAAATCTTAATTGTTGAACGTTTACTAAGTATTAGGATTATTTTTATTCTATTCATCTTCATCATCACTTTCGTAAGTTTAGTATTTTCTATTCTAATTAACTATCATTAGGCAAAGTAGGTTATACCATTCGAGTCATTAAAGTTCAGGGGTTACAACAGCGGTTCACAACTTTAGGTCCTATTATACTACTAGACGTTCATTTGGCCAAATACTAATCTCATTAAACTGAATCCAATTCTGTTATTTTAAGTTCTTTCTTTTCCTCTATTTACAGTGTCTTCAGCCTTGTCCATGTCCAGCCTTCTGGGAAACGTGTCTGATGGATCCGTGCTCTATCTACGATTAGTGTCTCGTTTAAGTGTAGTTAATAATAATTTCCTTGAAGTGGTTTACTTGCAACTGAAGAATTTTAATTAAAGTTTTTGTATCTAAAATTTCATCTTTACATTTACTAAAATCGTCCTTTAAATTATCAACATTTAGCTTTTCTCAATCTTCCTTAGCTTTTCTTAATCTTTTCTTAATTTCTTTTACTTCTCTTTTCTTAATTAGGGTTAAAAAAAAAATAAGGCTAGGTTAGGGTAGGGTAAATGTTACACCAGTACTACTTCTTCAAGACTGTCGCCAGGAGTGGATCTGGATGTAGAGCATCGAGCTGATGAAAGACTGATGTTCTATAAGTCGGTTTCTAGTTTGGTAGAAAGGTGAGTTCTAGAACATTCCGAGCTGTCCCAGTATTACTTCATCAAGACTGTTGCCAGGGAGGACAGAGATCTGGATGTAGAGAATCGAGCTGATGAAAGACTGATGTTCTATAAGTCGGTTACTAGTTTGGTAGAGAGGTGAGTTCTAGAACATTCCGAGCTGTCCCAGTATTACTTCATCAAGACTGTCCCCAGGAGTGGATCTGGATGTACGGCATCGGACTTGATAAAAGACTGATGTTCTATAAGTCGGTTACTAGTAAGTAAGTAAGTAAGTAAGTAACTCTTTATTGCACACAAAAAAATATAAACATACACAAAATCAATTCCAACAATAATGCGCGCAAAGGCGGCCTTATCGGTTACTAGTTTGGTAGAAAAGTGAGTTCTAGAACATTCCGAGCTGTCCCAGTATTACTTCATCAAGACTGTCCTCAAGAGTGGATCTGGATGTACGGCATCGAGCTGATGAAAGACTGCTGTTCTATAAGTCAGTTTCTAGCTCGGTAGAGAGGTGAGTTCTAGAACATTCCGAGCTGTCCCAGTACTACTTCTTCAAGACTGTCGCCAGGAGTGGATCTGGATGTACAGCATCGAGCTGATGAAAGACTGCTGTTCTATAAGTCGGTTACTAGTTTTGTAGAGAGGTGAGTATTTAATTATTTAACGCTTTTTTACGAAATTCCTTTAATCAGATAATCTAATACATTTTACTCGTGTAAGATTTGAAATTATATCGCTGATCAATATCGCTGCTAATTTAACTGATCTATCAAAGTTCGTTTCGGCGAAATATCTGGTTTCTATTGACGTAATGACAAATGATATTTTCTTTGGTGAAGAAATGTTTACAAATTCGTGTAAATCTTTGCTTAGAATAATAAAAAAGTCTATAACGTTTGCAGAAAAGGCATAAATGGCAACGATTGCATACTGCGTGCTATTTGTGAGGCAGCTCAATATCCTGTGGAGGAAGAAGGTTTAGTTGGGGAGATCATACACGTCTTGCTCACGTAAGTTTATTAATATTTTTGATGACCCGCGTAGCCAAATAGGCTACTTGCATCTGCCCACTACGCAGAGGGTTCCGGGTTTGATTCCCGGCCGGGCAGACATTTGAATGACGAATATAAATATCTGTTTCTGGGTCTGGGTTTTCTTTGTGGATGTTTCTGTGTGTATCCATGGAACAGGGAATCCTAGTGGAGCTAAGGCCCGTATTTATAATCAGCTCTCAAGAGTGACAGCGAGTTTGAGTTTGTATCAGAAATGTCATTTCAGTACAAAACGATCTGTCAAATTCATACTTAATATTGCTCTCAATCTTGAGATCGCTTTATAAATACGAGCCTTAGAGTGTGATCATGTTTTTGAGTGTGATCGTGTTTTTAATATTACTGCGTCTAAACCATATATGTACTGTCTGAATTTCCTCACTGAACTTTTCTGTCGTCTGCGGACAATATTGTACTAGATCCAAGAGCTTTGAAGGTGATAAAGATGTGTCAAAACTTTCCTAAAGTCATTCATAATGCAATGAGATAGAATCAAATTCTTATTATTTCTTTGGATAGGACAGTGAAACTTCTTTTTTCATAATTATAATATCATAACCTAAGTTTTTAAGAGGCCACTTTTTCCTTCTTAAATTGGATGTCAGGTCAGGTGCCAATCTATTTGCCACTTTAATATTAATTGACAACCTGCCAATTTCTACAGGGACAGGTGAATTTGACGATTTTTTATTGGATTACTTACTATTAAAAACACAATACAATAGAGCAAGAAGAAATTGAAGAAAATTTATCACTTTCATGAGCAAAATAATCCTTTAGATTTAGGCTCGTATTTATAAATCGATCTCAAGATTGAGAGCAATATTAGGTATGGCTTTGACAGGTCATTTTGTACTGAAATGACAATTTCTGATACCAACTTAAACTCGCTGTCACTCTTGAGTGCTGATTATCAATACGGGCCTTAGAGTGTAAGGTGCTTTTCCTTCCATATCACATTTACCAGAATCTTTATATTTCAGGCCAGACTATGGCAGATCTCCGTTGGACATAGAGGATAATGATGAACCAATGGCATCTTATAAGGACGCAGCAACAGCTGGTCGGCAGATGTTCAGCTGTCCAGCCATCTACAGCGGATGTCCCGAGGGAGAAGGGTTCTTCGAGCTGATCTCTGTACTGAAGGACGAATGAAGTAAAATACGGCTAAAGATAATTTCTGTCGTTTTATTTGCATGAATGAATATGTTTTGGAGTTTTAAATTTAAGCTTTCGATTCAGATTATTCCCCAAAACTTAAAGGTAATAAGGGAAAATAGAAAATAAGCAGTTACACCTAATAAAAAAACCTAAATAGTATTTGTAAATACGACTGAAGAGTCAGACATGTGACTGAATGAATATTTACCAAAATAAAGCCATGAGCACACTTGCACTAATAAAATTTAATTTTACGAATTACACGCAATCAAAATGTTCTTTTAGAATCGTATCTATTTGAATATAATGAATTGCTTTTATTTACTTCTTGTCATCTGTAAGAAAAGAGAAATTACTTCTGCGTTAGAGTTCCTTGGGCATGGCAAATAGGAAGAGGTGCGGCGCCGGTGCGTCGTTTTTGTATAGAAACTTCAAATCAAGCTGCGCTGCGCAGACGTAAATTACATACAAAATCGGTGCATCGGCGACGCATCGGCGACGCATCGGCGACGCAACGGCGCCGCACCGCTTCCTAAATGCCATGCCCCTTAGAGGCAACCGAGGGTTTCGGTTTTCAATAACATTAATAATGGGCTGACTACTTGTCCTCTCAACATACTCGTAGAGAATACTATTACTGTCTGAAAGTTACCTTGTGGTAGACTGTTATTGTCCTGCCTACCACGTACGGGACAAGACTTGACTATTTGTATCTACAATAATAATAGTATCTCCGACATCAAAATCGACTGCCGCGATACAGGCTTGACCTAGTGCGGAGTTCTAAGGAAACATTGTGTTTTTGTAAATCTGTATGGCAAATAAACGTCATTTTTTTTAAATACCGAGATGTCAGTGTAAACTTTGCCTTAGAGTTTGAGTGGTACATGGTATTTAGTGGTCAAATTATACTCTTCCTATGGAGTAGTGCTCAGACATTTTAGTTCAGATATTGCAAGTAAAATGAAACGTTATTATTAGGGTTGTGAAGTAAAAGTTTTGGATTATGCCTGTTCTTAATTTGTAAAACTGTAAAGTGTAGGTATATTTTGGAGATGAGGTAAGCTTAATTATAATATTAACCTATAATAAGTAGGTAGGTATAACCTATGTATTTTCAGTGCTATTCCTATAGCAGTACATTTTAATTATGAATTGTAATTAAAAAAATATAAAGCATCATAACGACGTGAACCTAAATATATATACTTTCTTATCTAACGAACACGATATTATTAATATTTGCAGGAGTGTTTTGGTAATATTATTCCTCGCTGCGGCTACATCAAAAGAGGATAACATTAACCACAAATGGAGAGAAAAAAGGCAGATAAATTCAATTCCTCTAGTTTATCCGTACGGAGCCACTTACAAGGTATTACAGTTTTTGAAATATACAGGGTGTAACAGAAAGAGTATATGCACCCGAAAGGATGACTGATTATCACCGATTCAAACCTTTATTATGAGTTCTGTGTTATTTTATTACACTTAATATAAAATGTCCCTATCATGAAACAAATGGAATATATAATTATGACTTTGATAACGATTTTAAATTTGACTTAACTTGTTTTACGTTCACATTTTTTATTTCTTCTCGTTCCAGCTCATCGTAGGTTTCAGTCTGCCAGTACCAATGAAGGAGAAAATAAGCCTGGCATTTGCCGGAAACTTCCAGTTTCAATACATTCAGTTCCAGAACATATCTGAACTCTCACGGTATTACTTCTACAACACGATCTCGAGACAGCAGAGAGAAGTGATGATTAAGAAAAAGAAGAGTGAGCGATTGATGTTTTATAAGGCTTTTGAGGAGTTACTGTGGTCGTAAGTAATACATATTTATAGTTTTAGATTCTACGGAAATTGTAAGTCTTAATTCAACCTATGTTCCTTAGGAAAAGTTGTTCAGTTTCATGGGTAGATTCACACATTTCTCGATGCATATACCCTTTATGTTACACGTTGTATATTCTAAAGTAGCTTTTTGCACCGCAGTTATTATTTGAGTTTATTTGTCACAAAAGTACATAGATACAAAAATGTAAACCTTTTCTGTTTACCTAGTGTAGAAGTATAAATAAATAAATACCTACCTACTAGATAATAATAATTTATTATTAGCCCAAAGTCAATTTTCTACCAAAGCAATTTTTGTCAATAGAACCAATAATAGGGTATAAGTTTAACTCGGAGTGGTCAACCAGAAAATTGGTTTCTGTAACTTATTTACCTGTAGCTTTTTACGATTTCAATCGGCGTTCCCACCTGCGTCTTCACGTTATGGACCTCGAAGACATTGTGGAAAAGAAATAGATCTGTTTTTGAAGGGAAACCATTTCTACGAGTGGGCGCTTTTCCACTAGACGGCACGTCAACGGCAACGGCAACGGCACGGTACCGTCGACGATATCGTAGGTGAAATAATATATGAAAATCAATGAAATTATATGACACGCTTTTCCACTTGCCGGCACGGCACCGTCACGGCATGTCATCGATTCCCATAGATATTGTCACGTGATCGTCGCCGTGCCGTCGCCGTTGCCGTTGACGTGCCGTCTAGTGGAAAAGCGCCCATTGTGGAAAAGAAATAGATCTGTTTTTGAAGGGAAACCATTTCTACGAGTAGGTTGCGCCCCAACTGGATTGCGCCCTATAGGAAAATAATGATTACTTATTGAAAACACTATCCCAGCAGTGGGCTGATGTACCTAGGCTAGATAAGATAAGAAAAAGATTGAAATATACTGAAGATATAATTTAAAACGTCATTAATCAGTATTTTAGAGTTAATTGTTTTTACGCATTTTTTAATCTAGTTGAGGCTGGCAGGCTGGCATCATATAGGAGCATCAAATTGTTTTTATTTTTTCCTTTTGCGACCGATGTTCTTTGGTCCCCGAGTTAGGTATTCTGTTTCAAGGGTAGGTTTTGAATTTAGTCAGCTTATTTCTTTACACAATGTATAACTGAAACTAACTTTCCTAGAGACGCCCTAGATACTAGCTTAACACCAATATGGCCTCCAGTTTATCTGTGTGCGTGTAAGTGGTGTGATGACAAAGGTATTCCAGTCACGATGCAGCTATCTCTGTTTTGCAGGAGAGGCATGGACGGCAGGGAATGCGTGCTACAAGCGATTTGTGAAGCTGCACAGTTCCCGGTAGAGGAGGAGGGTCTATTTGGAGAAATAGTGCACATTTTGCTCACGTAAGTTACTTATCCCTTTTGTGTTGCTGTTTGTCTAGTGTGGGATTGTTGGAGGAGCACAAGGCCTTTTTTTGTTTTTTTGCACAATATCAACAATAAAACTATAACATACGTAATACTAGGTATGGGTTTCTAGTAGACTACGAAACTTTAAAAAAGATGGAAAATATCATCATAATGAAAAAGCGATGATGTAAAAGCAATGCTAAATTGTCTCTACTTACGCCAAGCCATGGCTGCACCGTGTCCCTACCTGTGCATAAGCAACGCAGTTTGGAATTTTCCAGCGGGCCGCATAAGTGGCTCCGAGCGCTATTTATCAAACTTGAAATCAAGGAAATTCCTATAGTGCCCCGAGGCTCTTAATTTGGTCATCTACTCTTCCTAATGTACTAAACATTAGGAATAAAAATGCAAACGAGATAAAATAAGATATGAAAAAAGACAACCGCTTTACTGATCATAATGAAAAGCGATCATATTAAAGTGTCTCTACCTGTGCCCAGCTATTGCTGCACCATGTCTAAGCAAAGCAGTTTGGAATTTTATAGTACCCCAAGGCTCCTAATTTGGTCCTCTACTCTTTTTGATGTTTAGTTGCAAAAATAAAAACAAAAATTAGATACAAATAAAACACAGATGCTTTTCTGACCATGCATCATAATGAAAAAGCGATGATGCAAAAGTGTCCCTACCTGTGCCAAGCCATGGCTGCACCATGTCTAAGCAAAGCAGTATGGAATTTCCCAGCGGGCCGCATAAGTGCCGCCGAGCGCTATTTATCTCAATCCCGCATTCCGGACAGGGCGAGATTAATCGTCTCGTGCGCACACCACGGAAAAGTAGTTACGTAAATACCTTTTTTAATTTCCCTCTATCTTAATAGAAATCTAGTGCAACATCGCTCGTATCACGCTCGGAATTGTATTTTCATTTTATAGATCCTTTACGGGTTTGTTGTTGTTTATCCCGCATCTGGGAGCATGATTAATACTTTATCCGTGTCGTTTAATTACACTTGTAGATAGCTCTGCTGAAAGATATTTCTTTTTAGTTAATCGTGTTATGTTTTAAAAAAATAATAATTATTTTCGTGGGTACTTAATTAATAAAACAATGATAAATCATGAGAACGAAAGAACCATGAAATTTCGTAATATGTAAAGACATGAAAATGCATGTTTTGTTTGCAAAAATTTCGCGGGTTTTTAAATTCTGATCTAATCCAATATACCCTAACTCATATCCAATATTTCATAGTTATTTTTTTAAAATTTTCAGACCAGACTATGGGCACACGCCGTTTGAAGACTCCGATCAAGATTGGAAAGAAGCCATCGAGCAATACAGAGACGCGGCGACGGCTGGAAGACAGATGTTCGACTGCCCGTCCATCTATAATGGTTGCCCTGAGGGTAGAAGAGTGATGGACCTGGTCTCCAAGCTTAGAGAAAAATAAGTCAAGTTATGAATAAGGAAAGGGAAATGTGTTATACAAGGTGGTCAGTTAATTAACTAAAACTCAATACCTGTGGCGCCAAAACAAAATGGCGACTATAAAAATTTGGAAGTATATAAAAAGGCCATTGTGAAGGTGTATAGAGCATTTTACTTGTAAATTAAATAAATAATGATACAAAAAATATTGCAAATAATATTAATATGTTATTTATTTTTACAGAGTATAGTATATTAGGCAACGAGGGAATAAAGCAGTGTCTAACGTCACGGGCAGCATATTGAATCCTGAGCGGAATGAAGGATTCTAGGATTAATTCCCGAGCGCAGCGAGGGAATTAAATCTTTAATTCCTGAGCGAAGCGAGGGAATTATGACAAGAATCCTGAATGTAGCGAGGGATTCAAGTCTGCCCAAGGCGAAGACACATTTATTCCCGAGGAGCATACTATATTTTACACACCTACTGCACAGATTACTTAGACGGTGGCAGGCGTCTGTAAGATAATAAAGCTCAGAAATATACCTAATCATGTAATATTGATACATAAATAAATATTGAAAACATACCAGAAGCAACAGATCCGAAAGTCAATTCACACTCACTGAACTACACTTCACGTTCACAATCCACTACCTACGTATTTTTCCAAAAAACGAATTGATCGTATTTAACATATTCAACATAAATAACAAAATACGATAAAATACTAGTCACAATGTCTTCTGGAGTCAAAATATTAATTTCACTCGACAATTTACGAAATGGAAGTAATAATCAATGAGAGAAAAACTTTTGCAAAATCAAACCGCGTTTTCTTTTTTTTAGTTTCTTTTTTTTATACAAAGCAAAGAGCACATACAGATAACTAGTCATACAGCCTTTTTACACTCGCCGGGAGGCGCAGAAGGCGAGTGTGGCAACAGTTTTAATACACACACAGCCATATATTTTTTTTCTGAAAATTATTTTCTTAGTAGTTCACATGACATTCCAAATTCAAATCACATAATAACCCTTGGGCTATTAAGGATTTCCATACAACTTTAAATCCCTTGGGATTATTTTCTTGCTTTAAACGCAAGTTCCTTGATACATTATGTTGATATAATAATGCAGAGGTGTGTAAAGTATCTAATTTTACAGATGAGATAGATGCCTTCGAGAAAGACTGGGTGCATAATGCACAAGACAAAGTGAAACCAAAAAGGGGAGGCCTTTGCCCAGCAGTGGGACAAATAAGGCTAATAAAAAAAAAGTATCTAATTAATAATTTTTATTATAGGCGAATGTTGTAATGTTGTATTTTTTTTTTTTTTTTCAATATTACTCCCAATAAATGTATATGAATGATTGGGTTAATTAGCAGTATTTTAAAAATATGAGCTAAAAATATACACGTATCCAATATACGGGATAGAAAAATCGAGATTCGACTACCTCTCACGGTAGATTCGCTCGATAGCCAATCAGGCTGGTCGCAGATTTAGACGCATGGGAATCTATCGCCTCCTGGGAACTTAACGGGATTTTTCCTGAACACTATTAGCTGATGTTCTTCAGTTCGTTCTTCCTTTTATTGATTTGAATTTTGAGTTGATTGAAGAGAAGTATAAAGTAACAATATCTGGATAAGGAATCATAATAGTAGATTGTTGACCAAGGGTTGTTCCGAGTCAAACACTCTGCTTTACATATCGAATGAAAGATAAGTTCCATAAAGAAAAAAATTGGAAAATTAAAGCATGAAAATTGGAAAATCGAATGCGATTCAAGTAAATACGCGATTCCTAGAATGGTAAAAATTTAATGGGACTTTTAACTTTTTTAAATATAGTTTTTAATTTAGACTGACAGTTCTTTTTTCAGTTACATCAATCGTCGCCTTGTATTGATTATCTACTGTGAGCCTACTAATTTATAGACTAGGAACATAAGTTTTGTTTGATAGAAATACAAACAAAACCGTTTACATTATCAAACAATGAACACTTTGTAAACTGCTATTTATTTACGCCAACAATATACAAACAAACTAAAACATCCGCCCAAAGAATTCTCGAGCATATTAACATGACTGAAAGCTTGATTAGGGTTCCCAAAATTTCACACCCGATCCGCAACAGATTTCTGCCACATAGTCTTTATGTCGCGGTAAAAGTAAAAAATCGACCAAGTGCGAGTTGGACTTACGAAGGGTTCCGTACCATTATCTAAGTTTACAACAACGGCAAAAAATCACGTTTGTTGTTGTATGGGATAAATATTAATTTTATTCTGTTTTTAGTATTTGTTGTTATAGTGGCAACAAAAATATATCATCTACGAAAATTTCAACTGTCTAGTTATCACGGTACAGCCTGGTGACAGACGGACGGACAAACAGCGACAGACTCAGTAATAGGGTCCCGTTTTCACTCTATGGGCATGGAACCCTAAAAAAAATCTAAGGGCCGCTGGACATAGCCATAATTTTGAGTTTCTAAATGCCGTTTTATCGCTCTTCAACTGAGCTACCGACGCGGTAGGTAGTAGGAAAGGAATTTTAATTCGCCATGTTGATTACTCGGTAGCTCAGTTGGCAGAGCGATGGAACAGCATTTCTATGGTCGCAGGTTCGAGTGCCCGATGTCAGTGAACAATTTTTAATTTCTCACTTTCATATTTACTCAAACTTTTTTTCGATGAAAATTTTAAGAACCCTGAAAATGTTTTCAAGTTTTTGTAAGGTTTATGGTTATAAAACTTAAGATTCATAAAGTCAATCTAGATTTACTTAAAAAACCTGATTTTCCTTAGTACAGCTACGTAAATAATAATAAATGAAGGGTCAAAACCAAGTCAAAACTAAAGGGCTCTCCGAACCAACCGTTAATTAAACTGGAACTAAATGTTTAATGTTCAGTGCTCGACTAAAATAAAACTATAGACCAGGCGGAATATTTACGCCTTTCTCCAATACGAGGTAGGCAGAACATCAACAACCTAGCAAAAGGACATTTTGCCACGAAAAACTACTCGCATGCAAGACGCAGCTTGCATGCATGTTAACGTCTTTAATACTGCATGCAGATTGCACTTTACATGCAAGCTACTTGTATAATGTAGTCGTAACTTTAGTCACATTAATTTGGAAGCAAGTATACTATCTAAGAAGTGTATGAATACCTAATATATCTTTAGTTATTTAATTTAATCTAGTCTAACTGTCTGATCAAATCACAATCCCGTCATACATGTAATATTTACACAAATAAAGTGACAGATAGAATTGGTATACTGTATTTTAGACGCGGTTTTCAGTTGATTGGATTTTGAAACGGGATTTTAGATAGGTTATTTCACCTGTGGTTTTATCGGGATTTTCAGGCGTGAACGTTTTTCCAGTGCCAGAGGGCTCGTAAAGCTGTCAATACAGATGTCTACAATAATAATATAGTCGCAAAGCCAGAAACCAGACTATGATTCCAGAGTTAGACAGACTAGCTGTCACTTGATATTCGAATAAATAGGAAGTCAGAAATGTTTCGGAACCTTTTCATTCCTTACTGCATCATAACATAATTCCGAATAAGTACACATTAAAAAAATTATATTGGTGCCGACTAAATAGATACAGAAACACAACAGCTGATTATAATTCAGTCAAAGTGACGTTACTTGCCTTATATAAGATGTCATGCTCGATGATCTCGCCTTATTTTAAGCGTTTGATAGAATTATAATTAGCTGTATTTCTGTCTCTATTTTATTTAAATTTTAGAAAGTGGCAGAACGAAACTAAAATAAGTGAAATTGCGTTTCCAACAAAATCGGCAGCATTAGCAACGTTTTCTGAGGCTGCCTGGATAGCAAAAACTTCTCGTGTTATTTCTGTTTTAAAACTAGTGCGCATTACATTTCAAGTTTTTTTTTCATAATCCCAATGTCCATTGTATTCTATTTTCAACGTTAACTAAAAATAGGAAATTATGGCTGTACCGCAAAATAAATCTATTGCAGGGTTTTAAGTTATAAAGGTAGGGGTAGTTCACTCTGGGAAGCACGACGCGACACGGCGCGATACTGCTTGAAGATGCACCACACAAATTGTAGAGTTCTGTCAATGAAATGTTTATCTTTTTGCATACTCGTAGTAAATTAAGTTCTACGCTGTATCACGCTCTTGGAAAGTGCTCATCGCTTCCCAGTGTGGATTAACCTTTATTTTAGAACATAACGAATCAAGTTTAAGTCCCTTTAGGAGTAAGCAGGGTAACAATAGAGTATAAAATACTACCGTATTTTAATAAATATTATGAGTGATATCAGAAAGGTTATTATTTGATGGGTGTTGCTATAAATAATATTGTTAAAATGTAAGATCCTGAATATGCCTCGTACATGATCATTTTTATTGCATGCACTCCAGCATAGAAGTAAATGTAAAATTTAAATTTTTATTCAAAATATTTCCGCAACTATTTGGTATGAAAGATGTGACGTCAGTCCCGGTTGGGCTTGTTAGCCGCGACTCGTCAGCACGGCTCATTAGGCGCCTCTTATAAAATGTATCTACCTTTAAAAGAAAAATCAATACCGAGGGGCAGCATTCCGCAAACCGATACAAGTTGCTCAGTCAACGAAAATGAAATTTGAAGTTCTTATAGTGGACAACCATCTCGATCAGACAATTTGTATGTGAAAGCCATTTTATTTTTATTTTCTGAAAGAATTTTTGGTGTAAATTGTTCAGTTTCATTGACTAAGCAACATTCATCAGTTTGCGGTACGCTGTTCCTTACAACTGATATAAATACTCAAAAATTTGCTTGCAAAACTACGGATAGTACGACACGGTTTTTAAAATCAGGTAGTGAAATTAAAGCCACGTTTCCATTGCAAGTAAGACGTCACTCTATGAAAACTACTTGCATGCAAACAGGTCGTATGCATGTTTTTAACGTTTCCACTACTTAAGCAGCATGCAAGTTACTTGCATAATGGAAACGCGGCCTAAATAAAACAAATTAGTTATCTGTTCGTTTGTTTTAATATCGTCAAAGGTCCGTATAGAGAGACACGTCCAGCATCGATAGAGGGCAGAGGCCGAGTGATTCCTCACATTCATCGTCCGTGACGTTGTGCCATTTGTCAGTCCATGATGATCTTTGGCTGAAAAAAAAGAAGAAAATCGTTTTTTTTTTTTTCAGATGAATCAACGAAGCAGCAATACGGGCTATCTGATGATCCTTTGGAGACCCGATGAAGCTTCTTAATAATCTTACTTTTATACAATCAGGCGATTCAACCTGCACTAAAATCATCAGTCTCGTAGAAATATTCCCGCGGGAAATTGAACCCATGATCTCCACAGAACAGATCGAGACCTTAGGCCAGACCACTAGACACCAGAGGCAGTAGTTTGGCAGTAGCGATTGAAGACATTGCTGCGAGTGGAACCGAGCGGCAGAAAGTTAGTTAAATATAAAGTGAAGCATTAACGCCATATTGTTCTGATTTAAAATTCTGAGAAAATGTTCAGTATTATGGGCAGCCATCAAAGTTGATGATAAGTTGAGTTCTGGTCTTGAGAGGTACTAACTGCCGAGTAAAACTTGTACATACTACATCGAAAGAGGATTTAATATATCAAAAAATAACAGAGTATTGCTATTTAGACAGATTCTTTACCAGCAAAATTGAACTAGCTGTTCCATCAAACAGCTAGCCATTTAATTAAACAACAGAGATGTTGTAGACGTGTGATTTCATGACACTTTTGATTTCTGTAGTATGCACGGGAAGAGGAGCGTTTTTTTTTTCTACCGCAATCAGTCCAATAAGGAGGAAAATAAAAAAAATTGTGATTATAAGGTAAGCCTTACCTGAAAACCATTTTCAGTATTTTGTGGTAAATCTCCGTCGGCTGGTCGAAGCCTCTCATTTCACAAATGGCTCGCCGTATGCAGTGGAATCCATTGAAACCATTCCTGAAAGTAATAGCGTGGAACTTACAGGGTGGAGAAAATATTATGCATGTAAATACAAAAAAAATATACAAAATTTTGCTTGAGTAGCTTATCAATCGATCAATCTAAATCAGGAAGGAATGGGCGCTTTTCCACTAGACGGCACGTCAACGGCAACGGCGACGGCACGATACCGTCGACGATATCGTAGGTGAGATAATGTATGAAAATCAATGAAATTATATGACACGCTTTTCCACTTGCCGGCACGGCACCGTCACGGCATGTCATCGATTCCCATAGATTTTGTCACGTGATCATCGCCGTGCCGTTGCCGTTGCCGTTGACGTGCCGTCTAGTGGAAAAGCGCCCAAAGGAGGGACAAGAGGTAAGTGAACCTAAACCACCATGTCTCGGCCTATGTTCCTTGGGAAAAGTTGTTCAGTTTCTTGGGTAGTTTTAGTTTCACAACCTGAAGTTCGGTTAGCAATTTTTTTTACTCGCTGAGTAATTGGCTACTTTCCAACTAGTCAAATCAGCAACTTTTTATGAAATGTTAAAAACGCTTTTTTGTATGAAAATAGTAAATTATGACGTCACATTTTAGTAAATATTGACTAATCAAATCAATAACTTATACATTTTTAATTCGGTTAATAAAATCTAAATGTGCATTTTTTTTAATGATGAATGAAATCCACAATATTTTTAGCCATTAGTTTTAAGTATTGTAGTTGTATGAATTTTTTGAGCTACCCAGTCAAGTACCCAATTTGACAGTTTTACTTACTTATCCATCAGTAACTCCAGGTTACTGTACAGGCTCCTCCTCTGCAGGTGGTGGTAAGGATGGAAGGAGTCCGGGGGGTCATCCCAGTTGACTCGGAACCCAAAAGCCTGTGCCACGATTTGGGTCCATTGCAGGGTATTTGCTTTGTAGTTGAGACGAAGCTGGAAAGGTGCGTAAATAATCAATCTTATTTTTGAGTGGGTTTTCGAGTCAATAATGATCCGATGAACCCTGGTGTCAGAGTTTTTAAACCACCTAATGAGAGCTAATAGGCCTCTGACATGGTTTGTATAACGACCACTATCAAAGTATCGAGAGCCCATGGCTAAGACCACTAGACCAAGGAATATCAATCCAAACCATATTTTTTAACTTTAAATAACTTAAAAATAATGGCACACACAAAATAAGTAATGAATTCCCTCTGTAGGATTAGAGCCTCTTAATAGAAAGAAGAACACTAGCCCACAGAGGCTTATTAGATAGATAATTGATGTAAGGTAAAAAAAAAAAATGTGTTTTATGTACGTATTGTTATTTTATATACCTTAGGGCAGAAAAGCGTTCTCTATCCATAGTTTTAATAAATGAACAGTACTCATAATTATATTTCAAGATACTTACGAAAAAATGCGAAATATTCCTAAAACTCAAGTATCTTTTAGCTCTTGAGTGTACTTGAACATTTTCATTTGCTTCACTTAAATCCATCAAGAGGAACACTACAAAACTTATGTAACATATGAAAATCACTTGATAGGGTTTGATCATAATTCAGTCATTCAATAAATTGATTGATTAGAAAAAAAAATAGGTCACAGCAGAGTCAAAAACTGGATACTAAAATAATGATTCGTGCTTTGATGATAATTTTAGGCACAAGCGTAACTTACTATACTGTGAAAAATTGTGGAGGGTTTGCTTAGTTCAGTAGGTTAGTCTAGTAACGGATTGGAATGAGGATTATTTGAAATTAAGTTTAACGCTTTTTTTTTAAGTAGATCTAGTTCAAATGTTGTAAAAGCTTTTTTGGCACAAATACAGGATGTGTTTTTAAAAGTGTTAGAATATTTCATGTGTAATTTAGTGAGGATATAGTGTTAGGTATATTGGGTTGGTTATTATTAAGTACTTAGGATAAGGTATCGAGCACAAAAAATAATTTGCTTGCGAAAGAAGATGAGGTAAAGTATAAACGCTTATAAGATAGCATCTGAAAAGCTGAGGTAGACAAAATTTGAATTTTTGAGGCACCTATTAAAAATACATTATGTAGTATTCTTCATAATGTATGTTACCGTTTCAAAATTAATATAAATTTCACACCTTGTAGCTTCCATACTAAACCATAACGGTGTTAAACTTATATTTGTTGAACGTGATTAGCCTTTTTGAATGTCGAACCAAGATTATCTCTAGAGGTAATTGTATAGTTCCACAACTGGCACGCAAAATAGCTTCTTTATTTTTAAATTCAAAAAAAGAACTGCATTTTATTTTGTCACTTCTTATTTTTCTTCGTCGCTCTTTTCTTCTTTTTATATGCCAGTGTTTCAACAAGTTTAAATTAAGAATGTTAATTCATTCGGCAATATTGTATCTGTTATTTAATTATGCAACTGGCCAAGTGTTAAGTGAAGATGCAGTTAACGCTACGAGTGGCATAGAAATGTTTGGGAATAACAAAGTATTGTCAAGAAGAAAGAGGTTTCTTATATTTCCTGAAGGCAGTTCGGTTCAATTGGGTAAGCTTTTATATTTTATAAGTTTTGTCCTGTACTAAAATAATTGGTGACTAATAATTGCAAAAACAGTTATTTGTTTAAAAAGGCAACAATACAATTTTTTTTATTACTAGGAGTGACTAACAACGCTAACAACATAGAATGTACCATTGCGGTGTAATTAAGGTGATGGTTTCAGAAATTTCATAATACTTACTTGACAGACAACCCATCTGCACAGTAACATATTACGTCATAACGTTCCTATCGGATGAAACCTTAGACATTTTGTTATTTAGGCTATATATGCTCTGCTCCTCTTCGTATTTTTTCTATGTTATGTCGTAATTTTGCAAAAACATTTACCTTTTTTCATGTTTTCCAGTATTCTGCAATACATTCCCATCAGTGAACGTCATAGGCGACATTATCTTATTCGGATACACTGCCGCTCTAGCATATGAACTACCCCAAGACCCATACTCACCTTTTGACCATAAGGCTGACCCATTACATAGAAGGGTCGATAGCAAGGAGATTCACTACTTGGATGAATATGGAAGGGTCATTTATAAGAGGCCCTATGAAAGGTTAGAAATAAAAAAAAAACTTGAATATTGTTCTAAACAGTTGATCCAGGTGTTTATGGAGCAGAAAGCATATAACAAGCATGCTTTAAAAAAAAAAAACTCTTTGTATTTGGAACTAGGATCAGATCAGAAGTGGCAATGAATAGAGCAAATCTAGTGCTTGAAATGGTTCAAACGTTGTTCAAAGCGAACTGAATTTTAAAATCACTTCAAAACCATCTTTTTCAGAAAGTTCATAGTGAATCCCGCTTTCGCAAAACGCAGCGTCGACTCAGCCACGACTGGAGCGGATTCGAAAAAGGAACAATTTGAAACGGACAGGAAACAGATGCACAGCTTGGCTACGCGGGAGTTTTTGAAAGGCGACCGTATGGACAGACGCAGCGTCGAATTTCACAGGACATCTAGGGTGTTACTGTACCGAAAAATAGAGACAATGTTGCGAGGGTAGGTTTGACGGTAGTTTTGACGGTTGCGGCTTTATTGCCAGTATCTGTCCAGAAATGTGCAGCGGCTTATTGTTTGTATTGCGTTTCAAGTTCATGGGATATTACCTTTGTTTTTTACAAGTTAATATTCGTTAGCCGTCTACATGAATTAAGACTTGTTTGTAAAGAATATTTAATCAAAAACTTTAGACCTAAATGTACTTCATTTCACAAAACCTTAGATTATTCCCGAAACAACATTTTTTGCATTTAAAATCTAAAATTATTCTTCATGTTTTAGTCTTGGTGGCAACGGCAAGGAGTGCCTGTTGAAAACTTTGTGCCTGGTCGGGCAGACGCAGCAAGACCCTCAAGGGAGCTTCTTTCAGGAGATCCTGAGAGCCATATTCACGTAAGTTGGAAATGTCAGCACACACATAATTTGTACGAATAAAAGCGTTGTATGCCATACTGGACTGGAGGCGATAGAAAACATAGAATGTTCCAGGTGCTTCTCCTTCCAGGCATGCTGTAACAAACAATAAATGGACTCGAGAAGAATAAAAGAAAAATTTAGTATCGCATAGGTTCAACATGTCTTTTCCTTGTCGTTCAAACGACTTCTCCTGATTTTCATAATCTATTCTCTATTCCCAGGTTACCCAAAGGCGAAACAGACGAAGAAGACATACAGGAGTACGACGCTGCTCAGTTGTCAACAGAATCGTGTGAAGATCTATATCCAGATTGTGCCAGTCCTTTGAACGAGCCAGCCTCTGCTACTGTTATGTAACATGCAGTAATCGGAATTGGCGAATGGCGATATCAATCATTTTCATTCATGTGGATAAGCCTTATGATGATATGCCGGGTGTAAAAAAAAACTGACCTTTAGGTTGTTAACCTACTCACGAAAATGAACAATTTTCTCCAGGGAACGTAAATCGTAATTATGAAAGAAACAAATTAGTGCCAACTTGAGTCATGTTATGAGAGGCCCGATTTTTTTAAAATATTTAGACTTATGATTTTTTGGGGAAAGTTGTTCAGTTTCATTGGTAGGTTAGGTCCATACTTTAAAGTTTGGTCAGCAAATTTTTTTAATTCTCTATAGGTATGTTTAGTCTAAAATTATCGTGGTAATGTAATATGTGTGAAAATGGCAATCTTATAATCTCATTTTATACCTCATTATAATTGTACGTATTTTAAGAACCGTATAACATTTAAGACTTTTGAATAAAAGATAATAAAACGTAATTACATGTAATGTATTGTCTACAAATAAGATTGGTATTATTTAATTAGAAAACCCTTCATATCAAATAGCCATATTATGCTTGTAAAACTTGGAATTAGAGTGTCAATTTTCACACCACGCTTTTTGTCTAACTAAACGATCCAAAAATGATTTTAACACGATGTGACCAATGTAACTGTGAAAACGTTCACATGACACAAACTGTACTAATTGGACCTACACAGTGCCATATCGGGAAGAACGAAACAGTCTATTCCATACTTTCCTAGCGTCAACTCTATTTCTTACCGGCCAGCATCAATGTCAAATTTAAAAGTAAATTAGTTCTTATGACGTCATAAAATGTATTGGCAATACTGGCTGAATATACCAGTTTTTTTAACAACAGTAGTTTTAAGTGAAATTACAAACGATTGTACAAACGCAAACAACAGTATACATTCGAATGCAAGAGTACTTTCGCGGAGAAAAAGGTATCTTATATTCCCACAAGGCAGCTCGCTACAATTAGGTAAGTAAATAATTCTAGGTAACCGACGAGTTAGTGTACTACCAAGTGTGTAACTTAACAATTATAGTGCTAGGATGAGACGAGGTGAATGACCTGTCTATGGGCTAAGCTAAGACTCTTTGCACACGGGTCATTTTTCAATGACGGCCACTAATAGTATAATAGTAGTTTAGTGATGACGGCCGATAAACGCTCTTTATTTACCTCTCGCCAAACAGCTTGCTGTGTTCCGTCGGTGCGTGAGACTACCAGTGCCTTAACAAGCGTTTTCTGGGTTAGCTCGCTCCATCGTCGACTCTGTCACGGTCACCTTTGTGTCTAGCTAGAGTCAAGAGCTAACCCATTCCAAGTAAAAAAAAAAAAAAAAACTTAGCCTAAGTAGCTTTACTAACTGAGTCGACTTTGGTATTAGTTCAAGATTTACTCGACTTTGCAGCTGGAATTAACTCCAAGAACGGTAGAAACACATAGAATGTTCCAGCCGTTACTCTTCCCGGGCGTACTGTAGAAATCAGTAAAAGGCGATAGGCTGACAACTTGTGTTGGTTTACTTTCTTACATCGTTCTGCCTACCTCGTTCAGGATACAGGCATAACTAAATGTATGTAGCCTAAGTGTAGTCGTCAACTTTGTGTACTTAGCCTAACTTAGACTTTGGTGTTAGTTCAAGGATTACTCGACTTTGCAGCTGAATTTGACGTCAAGATAGATGTATGCTCTGAACACATAAAAGTTTAAATTAGGTTTATGGTTGTTGCCAAACAAATTGCTTTAACGAAGATAGGTTATAGGTCTTGCTATCGATTCGTTGAGGGCATGACTTAACTCTTGACTACAATTATTGCCGTCTCTTTCTGTTCTCACAGGATAGAAAATGACAGGTGACCATTTTGGTCATGATTTAGTGATTTTATGCGCATACGAATTGCCCTAATTGACTGAGTTAGTACTAAGAGTCAATTCACATCGGGAGGTGACGCGAGCCGTCGGCGAGCACTTTTCAAGAGCGTGATACAATATAGAACTTTATTTAACATGCAAAAAGATAGAAGAAATTTCATTGACAGAATTCAAAAAGTGTACTTAGTCTGCCACTTCTTTGTACAACGAGATGATCTTCAAGCAGCTTCAACTTCGCTGACGATATATCGGCATTTAAAACTAATGAAATTTAATTTTGCCAGTATACCTCAACACGGTACTTTTTAAATTTTTTAGTGTTTTGTTGCCAAACAGCGGCCCTCATTCCCATCGGTGACATTTTCTTGTTTGGCAACACTGCGGCACTGGCATGGGACCTTCCAACCGACCCTGACTTGCTGACCATGTTCAGAGAAAACCTCAAAGGTGCTCAACGGAAACAAGACCTGCATGAGATCTACTACATCCAGGATGGAAGGATTGTGGCTAAAACGCCTTATAAAAGGTAAAATGCCTATTTATTTGATTTACTCTCGGCGACCGAACCGTACTGGGCCCTAGTAAGGCCCTATCTAATTCGATGGGGTTGTACTTATATGAGCTGATGATGATGACTCTCATCGTCGACTCTACCGAAAGACGTCCACCGTAGCGTCGTCGGTAGTACAAACTTGATTTGTCCAGAGCAATTCAAATCCTGCAACTTCCCTCAAATTTTACCAGGTGTATCGTGTCCAGAGCCTACACAGTGACTGAGGTTAATGACCCCCATTCTTTTTAATAAATCTATTAGTACAGCAAAAAAATACTCATACCTCGTATTTTTTTTTATTTACAGGAAGCACTTTGTCAACCCAGCATTTGCGAAAAGGAGTGTTAGTGAGAAATCCATGACTTTCAAAGAAAAACTCAAATTGAAGATGCACAGAATTAAAATGCATGAAGGACAAAAAAGAAGAGAATACTTGAACCAAGAGCATATGAACGAGAGGGCTGTAGAGTTTCACAGAAACAGCCGCGTGGGCTTGTATGAGAAGTTGGAAATATTGTTAACTGCGTAAGAAAATATCCTAAATTAAATTCATAATAATATTCCTTGTAGCCAAAATGCACTCCTTTTATGAATCTCAAATTTCGATAGGACGTTTTTTATTTATAGACTAGACAATAAGAAATTCGGGCGAAGGAACAACTATTTACATTTATTTTATTTATCGTATGACATTCATTTGCGAGGTGCAGAGGAGCGTGCCATACGCACGCATAGACAAACACGTGATCTGGGGGCTTATGATGCGCACTGTAGACTTCGTTTTGTCTACACATTATCTCTTTCGTTGCGCACTTCACATCGGAAAAGAACAGGCGTTAATCAGAGTGAAGTTTGCAACACGTGTAGACAAATCGAAGTGCACAGTGCGTATCATAGCCTTGCTGATCACCTTGCACTGTCCTAACCAATTTAAAAACAACAACTCAAAGTAATATTGTCCCCCGCATTACTACCCATCCCCGAATTTGTGATACATTATGTATGTAACCATCAAAATCATGAGCAGTAGAGTCAAATTTGTCGGGTGGTTAACAGCTACCATACAAATTTCGCTTCCTATTACGGCCTACTTAAAATAACCATAATTATTCTGTAATGTTCCAGGCTGGGCAGGAATGGTCGACAATGCGTGCTTTACAAACTATGCGAGGCGAGGCGAACTACTCCGCAACAGGGCGCATTCCTTCAGGAGTTGGCTACCATTATCTTTACGTATGTGATTATACAGTTTATTCTGACAATAGAATAGTTATTTATTAACCTAAAACTAGTTAGAGTAGATTAAACAATTTCTGTTAATGTATATCATAACCATTTTTTGTAAAAAAAACTTAATAGCGTAATAATATGAGAAACAAAATTTCCAATTCAATCAGGAAGTTTTCATAACAACCAGTTATTTACGTAATGCAGGTTAGGCTATGGATAGGCACCTAGGTAGTAGGTACTCAATAAGCTTGACGCACCTTAATTAATACGCTTGACAGACAGATTGAAAAGAACGCAATTCATGATCATAGAACGCAAATGCCCAGCGCCGCTTGGATCTTGTGCATAATGCAGGCTGTGTTTATTGCGCTGCTGTAGCTCTACTAAAACATAAAATAAAAATGCAGTTTTAATTTAGCTAGAACCCTCAAGAGCTTTTGTGTGAGGCTAGTCTTAAGAGGATACACAATTTTTTTGAAGTGAATTAAAATATACCTTCCAGATATTTATCGTTTCAATCCATGTTTCCAGGTTACCAAAAGGCCGGGAGTTTTCACAAGCATCACACAAAGAATACGACGTGGCGCATCATCACAGTACTGACGAGTGCTCCAGATTATATCCTGACTGCAATTTATTACTTCCTAACCAGATTTTGTGATAATAAAGGCTTACACAATGTGATGTGTGAATAAATTAAAAAAAAACTAACTTGAACTACAATTACTGCATGAACCTTGGTGTAAGGGGCATGGCAAATAGGAAGCGGTGCGGCGCGGGCGAGGCTGAGGCGCGTCAAATTTGTATGTAATTTACGTCTGCGCAGCGCAGCTTGATTTGAAGTTTCGATACAAAAACGACGCGTTGGCGACGCAACGGCGCCGCACCGCTTCCTATTTGCCATGCCCCTAAGAGCTATTATTTATGAACTAAATTCTTATATTTGAAACATTTACCTACAAGATCTAGATAGGTAATATATTTTTTTAATAACTGTTTTTACAACTACACAATTTTCAGCAATTAGCAATAATTAGCAGTTCAGCATTTACTAGAATATTAATTAACAGTAAAAAATTATCTCATCTAACAACCTGTACAAAATGCAAGAGTAAACGCGAATAAAGAACTTGTAGAAGCGTTAACGTAGTAAGCTAATGAGCAGGCACTCGCTGTAATGCTTCCTGCAAACATCTCGGTTCAATGAATCTTGGTTCATTGAGAATTTTGCACAGTTGGATTAGGGTGGACACGCCTTAATGTGACTTGCTTAAATCAAAGATAGCAATAGTCTTATAGCGCTATTAATAGTTTACTGTCCCAGAAATCTATTTGTCACTACACATAAGAAGAACACAAAGATGTTTTACGCTGTCCCACCCTACATGGCAGTAATCTAGGACCATCACTATTCAACACTACTAATCATCCAGTTTAAGAATTGCGGGAATATGGAGAGGTCTAAGTATAAAATGTCATATTCATAAGGGAGGTTGTTCCCTTTTTTGTATATATTTATCCCTTCCTTAGTGGCTAGTTCAAACGAAAAAGCGACAAGACGCGACGCGGTATGCAATTTCCTTGAGCGTGATACAATATTAAACTATAATTTACTATCCAAAAAGATTTTTTTTTTTTTCATAAATCATCAGAGGATATTAATACGAAAATTCCTTGCAACGTCGCGCTACTGTCAGCTAGACGTTTACAGCTTAAATGTCATGTGATGTAATTTGACATACAACTTAACTATACAAATAGTTATTTCCTCTTTAACACTTATTTTACACATCTTTGTAATAACCAATCTGGGATATCCACGCTAATCTTTCATCCAAACAGAGAGTCACATGCTAAGGGTGACGTCACACTAGACTTGACTTGGACGCACGTTCTAAACAATTTTGTTGCAACAGAGAATATACAAAATATTGAAATTGTCGAGTCGCGACGGAAATGCTCGCTTCGATGCTCTTGTTGATGCTATGTTCAGGGCTGGTTGAAAGCGGATTGAACGACACAGAGTGTCCCAATGTGAAAAATAACTTGAGCCTTTTGAGGAAACGCAGACATCTCGTTTTTCCTGATGGGAGTAATGTTGTTGTGAGTAAGATTTTGATTTAATTATAATTTTTGCTTACAATTTTCGTTTAGGCTTATTTTTATACTCGAGATCTCTGGAATTTTAAGAAGTGGAAACCTGGACGTGAAGTTCGGTTGTGATAATAATGAGTGTAAACAAAAAAGCTTTTGAACACTAAGTATGTAACCTCTCGATCTCGACAAAAAACTCAATGATTTTGATGCACTTTATAAGTAACTTTTTTTTTGCTTTTGGGCATACTCGGTTGAAATCATCCAAAATATAAGAAGGGCAGCTAGGTACTTTTTCTTCTTTTTGTATACATACATACATAAAATCACGCCTTTATCCCTAATGGGGTAGGCAGAGCAAAAACGACCTAAACATAGGTCGTTCCGCCACGGCTGACAAGTTTTGAGGGTTAATACAGATGATGATTATGTATATTACCATAGTGACAGGTTGTCAGCCCATCGCCTAAATTGCAATATACTGAAACCCTCGATTCCCTTAGCTGATTTTTACAGCAAGCACGGGAGGAGATGCAGCTGGCACATTCTATGTTTTTCTATCACTCCCAGTCCAGCATGCATTCTTTTTGTATCATTGGCAAAATTCACACAGTGGACCTCCAATAGTTGGCGACGCTAACTACTCGTGGGTTAGCCTGGAGTAGGGTGGGTGGGTAGCTACAAGCTACCTTGGTTTTTAGCTACCACTTCAACATAATGTTTGATAGCTTAATGTACGTTGATCGAGCCGAATTTTTTTTTTGTTTTCAGCTCACAATATCCCTAGTAAAGGCCTTTATGACGCATGCACCAGCAGGTTGGAACATAGCCCTGGAAATTGACGTTATGTACCCATTACCTGATTCGAAGTTCACTCTAGCACAGCACAGAAGGAAGCTTCATCATCGACAGAAGAGAGACGTTTGGGATGGATTGAGAGCAGCTCTAGATTAGTAATTATGATTTTCTTAACTTTAACAGCTGGGTTGGCAACTTACTTGGCAAAAGCCTAATCTCCATTGGGTTGGGTTGCGGAGTTGATAGTCGATCTGTGATCTGCGTAAAAACCAGTATCCTCGTTTAAGCCCCTATATTAGATAGTCGACCCCGTAAAATATAGTTTAATTTAGGAAAATGATGATGATATTTATAATGGTCAACCTACTTTGAGAGTTTAAAGGTCATCAAAATTGTACACTGCGTGACCTTTATTTATAGTAGTAGTCAGGCAAAAAAAATGGTACAGTATGTTTACCCGACTGTCAAGGAAGGATTATGTTTTCAATCTCACTTTCTTACATACTTGTGGTTGTGTGTACAGACACGCGCCAATATTGTGTAGCAAAGCAGCAGTCGTGAGATAAAAACACTAATATCCCAACTCCTATCACATAATTCAAACGTCACAAAACAAATATTAGCCCCAACATTAGCTGTGACATCGCAAAAAGGGCTAAACGTACTCACAGCGATGCTACCCCTCAGAATTATATTCTGGCTTTGCCCTTCCTGTCTTCTTATTTACTCAAAATTATCTTCCAAGTGTAAACAAGACAAAACGTCTCATTTATTCCCGCATATTATTTCAGTCACAACTTCAACGGTCGCGCCTGCATCTTGCGAAGTGTTTGCGACGCGAAAGAGCATCTGCTGCCACCCGGAGTGTCGCTAGTGCATGATATTCTCAGAGCTATATTTACGTAAGTTGTTACTTCCTCACTTGTTTTAATGTACCTTAAAATAACTTTACAGCGAGGGTGATTCGACGTAGTAAATGACACGACTTAACTATACCTAATATTTTTTACATGTCATCCTGGGAACTCTATCTCGATGTGGCGTGCTGGACGAAATATTTTATATGTAACATTAGTTATTCTTTATTTGTAAAATAAAATCTTGTCAAAGGTAAATTACTTACATACATAATATACAATCACGCATTTATCCCTAATGAAGTAAGCAGAACGTTAACGACCAAAACAAAGGTTTATGCGCCATGGGTATTAGATCTGCATATTACGCTTAAATTACAATACATAACCCTAGAATCTCTTAGCTGGTTTTTACAGCATGCCTTTAAGAAGAAGCAACTGGCACGTTCTATGTTTTTATATCGCTTCCAGTCCAGCATATAGGCACACTACATATTGGCCGGGAAATTGAAAAACTACAGGTGACCACCCGCCGTGCCATGTTTCATAACGACACGTTTCCAGCACCTTATTCCGTTCCGTACCTTGATTTACAATGTAAGGAGATATTTACTTTGTTTTGTTTTGTTTTTCTTATGATTTCATAACAGAACAACTGCGTTGATAAAAGAAAAATAGCTGTGCAGAAATTTGGCTGTGCAGGTGTTATTTAAATAAATCTTCCCTCTTCTTAAATGGCAGATCCACTGTTTTAGTTCAGAGAATTAATTTTTGATATATAAACAAACTTTGAATAATAAAGGTATAGGCTCTGAATAATATTTTACAACTTATGTAACTTAAGAAGTTTTTAAAAATAAAATAGTATGATAGGTAACAGGGTAGAATATTCAAAGTCAAAAGATGTGTTATTTTATCGTCTGGAAATATTTAATTTAAAAGAGATTTTTTTTTCCATACCGGGTGTAAGGGACAGTGTCCCGCAAACTTATAGGGGTTGCTCAGTCAACGAAACTGAACAACTACCACCAGAAATATTTTTCAGGAAATGAAAAAGAAAATTGGCTTTTCATACAAAATGACCAGCTCGATCAGACAATTTGTAAGGAAAAGCAAATTTATTTTTCATTTCCTGAAAAAAAAATCCTGGTAATAGTTGTTCAGTATTGTTGTATGTTGACTGAGCAACTATCAGTTTGCGAGACACTGTCCCTTACACCCGGTATACATTTATTTATGATTTGTATATTTATTGCTTTTTCAGCGCTCCGCAACACGAAGAAGATTTTCTGGAAGAAATGAAAACAGACTACAATGAACTATTTGATCCTGACTATTGTGAGAAACTAGACTACTGTCCAATTTCGTTACTCAACTTTATAACAGAACTAAATATAGTCTGAAACAGTTTATTTCGTATTTTATTTTAAACTCATACATACATACCCTAAGAGAGTAGGCAGGACAACAACGACCTCAAAAATAGGGCGTTCTCACTTTAAATTTCGATTGAATGGTTGTCATTGTCAGCCAATGAGCCCCAAATTCAATATACGGGGTGTAGTGTAAGGGACAAAGTACTCAGTCATAGGAAATTCTTTAAGGAAATATTTTAGTTTCCCCATACATATCGTCTGATCAAGGTGGTAATTTTGAACGGAAAATCTTTTTTTTTTATTTCCTGAAAGAATTCCCTTGTGAATGTTGTTCAGTGCAACCAAGGAAGCCTACAAATAATCCCCCTATATTACCCTAATTGAGATTATTACAGGGTATAATTATACGTACATTTTATATTTCAGTACGTATACTTATCTCACGTAGAACTGATTCAATTTACATTTCAGAAAAGGAAGTCACATACTCCCCTTAATTTACTCTCCGAACCCGAGAGAAAATCCGTTAAAATTCCACAGAAAATTGCTTTTGTTTAGTACAATAATACTGCTTTCGTGGGAAGGCTATAATTGACAAAGAATTTTAAATTAAAATAAAGAAACCGCCTTCAAACAAATAAAGCAAATGAATGCATGAGTCACTAAAAAGCAAATTCATCTCTCGCTACAAATACACCTTATAAGTATTCGAGTAATTTTCCTTATATTCCTAAGACCCTATCATCAGATCCAGATCTATTGAATATAAGCACCTAAGAGCACTCTATCAAACAAAAAAAAGTTTTCCAAATCAGTCCAGGCGCCTTTGAGTAAAAATAAGCGTACCTTAATCACGACAAATTGAGTACCTCCTTTCTTCTTCAAAGTCGGTTAACAAAGATTTGGTGACAATTTGTACTGTCTCGATAAGTTGGTTTCAGGTGGGACTCATTGGAGAACGTCTCGCTAAGTCTTTGCGTGCCAATTCCCTACTTATATTTTGAGAAAGTTACTTGTACTGTAGATAGCATTTGTTAAGTGTTGACAAAAAATACAGATTTAGTTTATCATTGTTTCACAAACATCCAAACAATCACATGTTTATTTCTATGAGTGTTTCGACAAAATAAAAATATTTGAAAAAACAAAGTGACATGGATTTAAAATCTTGGATCACATCATACTTGCTTTATTACGTAGTTGGAATATCTGTAGCCAGTGAATATAATTCTACATCAGATTCTAGGAGTTCAAGAATATTGTCAAGAAAAAGAAGATACCTGGTTTTTCCCGATGGAAGCTCGTTCCAACTAGGTAAGTTCCTAAATATGTTATTTTTTAAAGAAAGTTTTAACCAATACGTACTTCAAACTTCTTTTATTTTGTGAGTCACTTTTATTTGACTTCACTAATTTTCCTTTATGTGTCAAATATATACTATTATGTATATTTATTTTGGTAAAATATTCTTGATTTTGTGTATCTCGCAGTGATATTGTCAATCCCATTACATTATAATTTAGCCAGTTGGACATAATGCCTACTTTAAGTGATTATCATAATTTAATCGGTCGGAACTTTCAATAGGTTACATTAAAATAAATGGTAATATGTCCTTATAATTATATATTTTCACGGCACTAACAATTATTATGTGTCTTACTAACTATGCATTGGTTGATAAACTTATTCTTTTTCAGTATTTTGTGCTCAAAACCAAGGGTATATCCAAGTGGGTGACATAGTCTGGTTTGGCAACACAGCCGCGTTGGCCTGGGAGCTGCCCAAAGACCCTAACATATTCCAGTATCTCATCAGCAGCGAAAAGAAGTTCTACGAGGGGAACAGGAGACAAGACACGCACATTGTTTATTTCAATGACGATGGGAAAGTGCTAGCTAAAGTACCTTATCACAAGTAAGAAAAAGTTTATAATATTTTTAATTTTTACACTAATTAAAGTAAAAAATATTTACCTAAATATAGAAAAACGTGAACATTTGTAGCACAAGACCACCGTACCGTGCCTTCGAATACTTAAGTTAGTGGGTTCGAATCCCTCTTGTGCACAAATTTTTGGTCTCTATGTAGGTACATCTTTTAAGAAAAAAATGACGATTTAAATGAGTATAAAAAATCAGTAATTTTGTGTACAATATAATTCAAAGCATGTTTTTATATTTTTTGCAAATCAGTGGATAGCATTATCATATTTGTTTTACTTTATCGCGGTTAGTAATTTTAATGACAGCTGCAAAAAGCTTTGTATTGTTTAAGTATTTGTGGTCTTTTGTTATTTTTTAACAATGTGATTAAATAGCTAAATGAAAATGTTAACCACGACTTTGATGATATTAATTTCTTTAATGACTATCAAAAAAATAATTGGTCTTTTATATTTCGTAACGGGCCTTGTTTTATTATGTTCATGGATTTTAAGTGTTGGTTTAATTATTTTCAGATCATTGATAGTCAATCCAGCGTTTGCCAAAAGAAGTGTGGATACGACAGCTGAGAGCAACATACAAAAACCCCTGTCCAAGAAAGAGATGCATGAAGCGCAGAAAAACAAGAATTTAATTCACAATTTGGACGAAATGAGTATTCAATTTCATAGGGAAGGGAGAAAAAGTCTCTATGCTAAGGTTGAAAAGATTTTAAGAGGGTGAGTGAATATATACAAACTCATTATTATTTTGAACCTGTGAGGATTGTACGAAAACACAGACTAAACGTCTGAGGGATAAACCGAGGAAATTTTGCTGTGCTTCTATTTATTTTAGATCTTTGCTCTCAAGACGCTTGCAGCAAGCAAAATCTGTCCCTTTCTAACGAAAATGGAAAATATTTATTTCGCATTATTTAATATTCAAATTTTGACACTAAGTTTGATTTTTTTCAAAACATGTATAAATATATGGGTTGTGTGTGGGGTCGAATCTTTCCTGTGCGAAATTTTTGTTTTATATATCTTTTATTTCACTTTATTGTGTCTTCTCTTTCAGATTAGGGTGGAGCGGCAAGGAATGTGTTCAACGGTTGTTATGTGAACATGCTAAATCTAGAAATGAGCAAGGAACATTTCTTCATGAGATTATGAAGGCCACTTTTATGTAAGTCAAAGATAAAATAATTTACTCTTACCAGTTTTTCAAAAAGTGATTACTGTCTCTGGATCAGGATTTTTTTTTTTAGAAATTCTCTTCCAGGGCAGACCATAAATTTGACTCAAATTTCTTGGAATTCTGACACATATTTCTTGCAAGTACGACTCACAACTATGACCCAGAACTCTGGGAAATGAAATTATACCGAAATATTCTATGTTTTTAAACGCATCCAGTCCATAATGAAAGAAAAGACCATGAAATTAATAAAGTAAATATTATGATTTTCATTAAATAAGAAGCCACCAAGATATCGAAGTAGACGATAATAGAAAAAATAACTAGGTTAATATTATAAAAATAAATCTATATTATTATCTTGCAGGTTCCCAAAGGGTAAGAAATCTGAAGAACACCAGGACTTCGATGCTGCACATACAATAGCAGAAGACTGTGAACAGAAGTTTTCAAAATGTGAAGATCCTCATGGAGTTCTGTTTCAGTGTAAATAAAGCATTTTTTAGGGAATATACATTTTTATTTCACACTGCCTTTGTCCGCGATGAAAGCTACAATATATGATATATTTTAGGCAATAAATTGTTAAATAATAAATATTTCTGACCTTTCAAAATTCCAGTTGAAATTAATGTGATCCAAACTTAAATTAATAATGTAGGTAGATACTTAATATAAGAGGGCATATTTCCACTAGACGGCACCTCAACGGCAACGGCGAAGGCACGGCGACGATCACGTGGCAATATCTATGCGAATCGATGACATGCCGTGACGGTGCCGTGCCGGCAAGTGGAAAAGCGTGTCATATAATTTCATTGATTATCATACATTATCTCACCTACGATATCGTCGACGGTACCGTGCCGTCGCCGTTGCCGTTGTCGTGCCGTCTAGTGGAAAAGCGCCCATGATTGACGCATCGCGGCAACCATCGCGGTAACACACGGTGAAAAAATAAAATAAGTAATTTGAGTAACCTTCTTCATTTAAAGAATTATAATTGCCAATATAGAAAAGATGAGATATGTATGTCATAATCACAATACCAATAATATGATTACCGTTGATAAGGGATTCATCCTTAGCTGTTTATGAATTTTGAAGTAAAATTTAGTGTAGAGTAGCAATATTCATCTACTTAGGTATATGAATGCCTGTTCCGCAACAAGGCTAAGCAGAATGTCCGAAAATGAATTATTAAAATTAATGTCATCAGGCTACAGATAATTTGTTACCCGCGGCTTAGCTCTATGATGACATTACCAATTTTTCAAAGGGACCATGACTCTCACAATTTGTATAACAGAATTTTGTGCGTGATGTACTAATATAAAAGCTAGGGCTGACAAACTACGGCCCGTATTTATAATCAGCTCTCAAGAGTGACAGCGAGTTTGAGTACGTATCAGAAATGTCATTTCAGTAGAAAATGGTCTGTCAAAACCATACTTAATATTGCTCTCAATCTTGAGATTGCTTTATAAATATGAGCCTACGTGTAAGTAAGTATAAAAATATGGTTGCCAATCTTAACTTGCTTGCAATGACAATAAATTAATGTGCATATTTTTTTTTTATCACTATGAGAAAGAAAAAGATTTAGTTAAGTCGTGTTCTCACCGAATCGATAGCATTGTAAATATATTATAACTAGGCTTACAATCTCTGCCTATCGTTAGGGATAGGCTTGGTTGTGTCTTATATCTATGTAAAAGTTATTTCAATTTATTTGAGAACAAGTACTTAAGTTTCATTTTTCTATTTTCATGGCATTATTGTGGCCCGATATCAGCTGAAACCAGGTGGAACGATGATATTAGTAAGAAAGCGGGCAGAAATTTGATGAGAACGGCTGAAGACCGAGCTGAGTGGCGTGCCATTGGAGAGGCATATGTCCAGCAGTGGACTGATACAGGCTGATGATGATGATGATTGGAGCCCGATCGCCCTGTTCCAGGGTAGGCTCGGTGAGCTGATGATGATTGTGTTCCAAAAAATATTGAGACCAAGAAATATCTTGGATAATAAAGCGAAAAAGCGCATCCCTGCATAGCAACACAAAGATGGCAAGCCAGACCAACGTAACCTATTTAGCGGTTCTTTTCATGTTTTTTATCGAAGTTTGTTTATAAAATCATCAAGATACTACAAAAATCACACAAGTTTGTCATATTATTAGATCAAATGTGAAGTGATACACTCTCAGAGACTTGAAAATTTTCAAGACAAATTTAGGCTTTTAAAATGCATGTAGAAAGTCGAATATTAGTGCTGATATTTTTGGTGCCACAGTGTGTGTGTTTAAGTGGAGATTGCCCTAATTTGAAGACTGACTTCAAGTCTGTGAGGAAACGAAGGTATTTGATGTTTCCTGAAGGAAGCGATGTGGTGGTAAGTATGTGCTTTGATATAAAAAGTCACGCCTCAAGCCTAATAATATCCATTTATAACTTTTTGGCACATTTCACCAACTGTAAAACATATTTCAGACAGAATGTTGTGATTCGCTGAAGTTACCTAAATTGGCATGAGTAAGTACTCCGAAACCAACAACTGAATTTTACAGTATGCCTGGGAAACAGCTGGTATATTCTATGTTTTTTTATCACTCCCGGACTAGCATGAAATTAATTTGATCATTGTACTTGTTTACCATAAGTTGTCATCATTTCTGACAGATAATCCGCTTGTTTTCTACTTGTCAAATCAGCAACTTTTTATGAAATGTCAAAAACGCTTATTTGTATGAAAATCGCGAGGTATGACGTCACTCCTCGTTGACTCCTCTTGGACTCCTCGAATACTTGACTACTTAAATCAACAACTTCTATATTTTTAACTCGATTATTAAATCTAAATGAGCATTTTTTTGAATATGATGAATGAGACCCACAATATTTTAGCGATCAATGAGGAGGAAAACTGCCTTTTTCTCCCGCTAGGTGTCGCATGGGCGACTGTACCTTGAGAACTGTCAAATTGTACCAACTTTTGTAAACAAATTGAATATTTTTAGAATATTATCAGTAAATGCCACAATGCAGTGCATTTAATTGCAAAAATAGGGGAATTCATTTGTTTTTCAAAGATGACAAATAAAGAAAACAGTGAGAGACAGTGGGAAAAAAGATTACGTATTAAAAACTTCAATGCAAGTGATGCAAGTTGAATGTGTTCAGCGCATTACAAAGAAAGTGATTATATTGAAAAAAATATCGTTTATGTTAAAAAAACTGATAAAATCGCAATAAACATGTGACATTGACACGAAATAAGGTACAGTCGCCCAGAGCGCCATCTGTATTTAGCTTTTAGTTTGGCTCCTCATTATAAGTATAAACGTTTTGAATATTTTTTAGCCACCCAAGAAACAAACCTATTTGAAAGAGACCATGGAATCTCACCTATACAACGTGTAACAGAAAGGGTATATGCATCGAGAAATATGTGAATCTACCCATGAAACTGAACAACTTTCCCTAAGGAACATAGGTCGAAAAACAAAGAAAAAAAATTGAAAAAAAAATTACTTCCCATACGAAATACGCTATCAGCTGAATGCATTTTGTATGAAAGGTCAATTTTTTTTTTCCTTTTTCGACCTATGTTCCTAAGGGAAAGTTGTTCAGTTTCATGGGTAGATTCACACATTTCACGATGCATATACCTTTTATGTTACACGTTGTATACATTTTCCTGTTTAAAATAAAATAGGTACTATTATGTTTTACAGATCACTCTTGATTTCGCAAAGACTTTCATGACCCATGTGCCGTCAGGGTGGTATGTGACGATGGATTTGGACGTGATCTTTCCTCTACCAGACAAGGATTTTATCAAATCCCACTTGAGACGGAAACTGCATCATAGACAGAAACGGGAGTTTTGGGATCGGGTCAAAAACGCTTTGAGTTTGTACGTAGATGATTTCATTATGTTATGATTGGAAATGGTTTTGTGTATTTTGTATTAAGAGACAAGTTGCTCATTGCTGATTTCAATACACTGAAACCCTCAGTATTTCTGTAACAAAGCTTTAAGTTTAAGAATAGTTTAAGCGTAAGGCTCATATTTATAAAGCCAAACTCGCTGTCACTCTTGAGAGCTGATTATAAGAATACCTATGTACTCCGTATTAAAAAGTTGACTATATGTAAATAGCCCTATAAATAACTATTTTTTTTTCTTTTTCTTTTTTTTTCTCCTTCTTATTTAGCCATTGGTTTCCCACTGCTGGTCAAAGGCCTATAAATAATTGAGCCTGCTTATTTTATAAAATTGTACAGGGTGTAAGAGACACCTTCCCGCAAACTGATAGGGATTGCTCTTTCAAAAACGACAAGTAAAAAAAAATAACAACTACCCTATAAAAATACCTCGATCAGACAATTTTTACGGAATATCCAAATTTTGACAGTTGAAACACATCTCTGACAGAGCAACCCCCATCAGTTTGCGGGAAGCTGTTCCTACACCCGGTAAAAATAAAACAAGGCAAAATAATTTTATACTGCCTCCGTGGTCTAGTGGTCTGAACCATGGGCTTACGATCCGGAGGTCCTGGGTTCGATTCCCAGGGGGAGCACAAAGTTGATATTTGTCAATTTATCACTTTGTGAGGTTTTCCCCAGTTTGGTTAGGACATTGCAGGTTGAATCACCTGATTGTCCGAAAAGAAAAAGAATTCCGTGCTTCGGAGGGCACGTTAAGCCGTCGGTCCCGGTCGCTGTCTTTGATAGTGGTCGTTACTGAAACCATGTCAAAAGGCCTATAGCTGAGCTACTAGGCGGTTTGAAAACTCTGACACCAGGGTTTATCGGGTCGTTGTTCGACTCGAAAATCCACTCGCTAAGAATAAGAAGAATAATTTTATTACAGGCACAACTTGAACGGCCATGCGTGTGTACTGAGGAGCATTTGCGAGGCTAAAGTGTACCTGGCGCCACCTGGCAAGTCTTTAGTACATGATTTACTACGAGTATTGTTCACGTAAGCATTCTAGACTGTTTTAACGTTTATAAGTACTTTCATTCCATGGGCTCCCGATCCGGAGATTGTTGGTTCGATTCCCACAAAGTTGATATTTGGTGAATTATCACTTGCTGAGATTTTCCCCACTTTGGTTAAGTTAAGGCGATGCAGGCTGATTTGATTTGTCTGTAAGAATTTATATATTTAATCAGTCAAACGCGTTACAGACAACTCCAGACACCATTATCTTTTCAATAACTTTACTAATATAGCCAATAAAAGAAAGAATGTTCTTTTATTCATTCCAAAGATTTATTTCTGTCCAATAAAATGCAACACTTTCTAAAAGTACAATACTCTAGAACTCTGTCTCGTCGAATCCGTCTATCCTATTGTATAAGAATCCATTTTAAATTCAAATCCGGACAGATAACGTAGACAGTGCTCCTGTGTTGTGTAATACCTACTTGTATTAAGGAGATTTTACACAAGACAAATTCTATAATAGTGTACTCGTATAATAATGAGACAAGGAAAATCAGCTCTATGAGCCTTTGAATCGATTTTCGGTGTCAGTGGTCAATCTCCTTGAAATAAATCATTTGTGTGGACTTTGTCCTTGTGCCCAATAGTTTGGGCAACACACATTTTTTTTTAAAGTAATGATAATATTGCAAGTTATGACTATTTAACGAAAAGTGGCGCCACCACTGCGGATTCTTAGGCTCGTATTTATAAAGCGATCTCAAGATTGAGAGCAATATTAATTACGGATTTGACAGCTCGTTTTGTACTGAAATGACATTTCTGATACGAACTCAAACTAGCTGTCACTCTTAGAGCTGATTATAAATACGGGCCTTAATGTGGCATGAAGGATAAATATAATAAACAAAAAGTAGCGTTAAAATAGTCCAACCAAAGTCTGCGACACATGACCAAACCAACTTTTATTCCAGTCGAAAACAGGGATTACAACACTCCTCGAGCGTGGATCGAAATGTCAAAACTAATTCTGCTAGTTCCTTTACACGTAGCGTTTATTCGGAACGTTTCGTATCACGCTAATTGGCTTATAATCCGGGCACGTGACAAACTTACATGGTTGAATAATCCAGTTATATCCGGTTTCAATAACATTGTATCATAGATGAATAGTTCTGGTTAATCTCGCAATTCGGGCATAAAGGTATTATAATTTATCGGATTTAGATTTACATATTTTCTTAAGCCGTGGGAAAATGTTTGGATTATATTACAGCAATTATAGTGTTTGGTTAGATAATAGAAGATTCTAGAAACTTGATTTGATTGTTCTTATGTTTACCTTTTATTTTTTTCTGATAGGATATTGACTCTAGGCTAGATAAGTGGTGATATTGGTAGAGTCGACGATGGAGCGAGCTCTCTAACAAAACTAATGAACACAAGCTATTTGACATCCAATTTGACATCAGGCTTCAGCAGGCTATTTGACATTTGGCATCAGAATTCAGTGCTATAGTACCTATTTTAAAATAATCGTGGTGAACACAAAAACTACAAAAGCCATTTTGACTCGGTTTTTTTAAAGGCTTGATTGTCATACTGTATAGTACGGCTGTGCTTATAATGAATGTGGCGAAAAAAGGAACTAACGCCGCTGACATAGCCGCAAACACAATTTTTTAAAGTTCTCTCAAGACGCGTAGCGCCCCACTTACTACGTGTATTTTAGGCGTAGCCGTTCTGTGGGACCCACACACACACACACATACACACACACACACACACACACACACACACACACACACACACACACACACACACACACTTTTTGACACTTTTTAAAAAACCTTTTTCATAGCCGAAAAAACCTATAAGAAGCTTATTCCATACCCTTATTTAATTTCAGGGCACCGCTAGAAGAAAGAGAGTTTGTTGAAGAAATGGGAGAAGAAATGTATAGAGAACTATCGGACCCAACTCTTTGTGATTGTCTTCAAGAGTGCCCCTTCTCTCTACTTCATTTTATTCTGGAGTTCAACAAGAAGCGGAAGATATAGTCATAGATATAATGATACCTTTTTTTTAATTTTATATGTCATTTATTCAATAAATTCATAAATGATTACATGTCAAACTTAAAAAATAAACCTAAAAACCTAAAAGAAAAATTAGTCAAATATGCCGCCCCTTGTCATTCCCGGCGCAAAGGTGCCCATCACACTCGCAGCGTTTCCGCGATGAATGGCAATGAACAGCCTTTGCACCAAGAATGATCTGGAGCGGGGGTCACAAATCCCCAATTTCTGCAATGAAAGTCTTGGCCTCCTTGCTCCAACTGTGTTACCTTGAAAATGTATTTTTTATTGTGTTAAAGATATTCTTTTCACTAAGATTGAATTTTGTGCTGTTTTGAGTGGGTACATAACAGTGGCAAAATTATCTCTAGAATCGAAAAATCTAGGAAGGTAGTTGTGACAGATGCAATTAGTATAAATCTGAGATACATTTTCTTTTATTTTCCTTCTGAATAGCATCTGTCGCAGCTATCTTATTAGATTTTATAGAGTGCATCGCTTTCGAAATACACTATGAATATGGATTTAGGGAGTGAACAAAATTCACTATCCAAAATCGAAGGGTTAGATTAGAACCTAAAAACTAAAATTTCCTTAAGAAAATACACATAACTAGGTATATTCAGACGTCCCTATGAAGTCATATAAAACGCAGAGAAACTGAAACACGTTAAAATGTAACTTTTCCTTGGTACCAAAAAGCGATCATGCGAAAACATTCTTAACAGTTTGGCTGCTGCTTTGAAAATAATGAGTATTTATGACCGGGACGTACGGTTTACGACTGGGCAGTAAAATAAAGTTTCCGCCGTAAGTCACACAGACGCTGTATCATAATTTCCGTCAGAGTGTTGCAGAAAAGTCCCATCATATTTGGAATGGATTATGAAAGTTGGTTGAAATACTTTCCAGAACATCGGTACCGAAGTATTACTTAGCGGTGTAGGTTCATTATATGGGCGCTTTTCCATTAGACGGCACGGCACCGGCACGGCGACGGCACGGCAACGATCACGTGACAATACGTATGGGAATAGATGACATGCCGTGCCGTTGCCGTGCCGTCAAGTGGAAAAGCGAGTCATATAATTTCATTGATTTTCATACATTATCTCATCCACGATACCGTCGACGGTACCGTGCCGTCGCCGTTGCCGGTGCCGTGCCGTCTAGTGGAAAAGCGCCCAATTGCTGGTAAAAAATATAGAGAGGTCATAAAACGCTCTTTTAGTCTCTTTTTAAAAGTGAATACTGACGGACTGTTTTGAAGTCTATCTTACACCCTCTCTTACCCAAATGTTTTTTTTATGATAGGTAATTATTTCTAAATTTTCACAAATCAAATTATCTGAAACGTATTCGATATTAACAGCAAAGAGCACAGAGTGACATTTAAAATCATTCAGCTAAAAGTTGGAATAAAAGCGCATTTCTGTAACACCCTATATTTCATAATAAAAAGCTCTGTTGAGTGAAATTTTTGTTTCCTTTTTTAAGGTGGTGACTGGCGTGACACGCGTTGACATGCCTTGTGACTTACTGCTGCGGCGTGCGAATCAGGCTTTTATATAAATACTAGCTGTTACCCGCGGCTTCGCCCGCATGGTCACTGTGTAATAAAAGTATCCATTGGATCGCTTAGCCTTGACAAATAACCGCCACCAATCCTGACATTCAAGTTATTCTGACCTTCTGTTCGTTCGTCGTACCGTGGTCCGTCTTGTAGAATCACAGTGGTGCCATCTAGTGGAATTTAATTTTGCAACATAATCGATTTTTCCACGGGAATGAGATGTTTTCCCGCGGAAAAAAGTAGCCTATGTCGCTTTCCAGCCATCAAATTATCCCCATACAAAAAATCATGTCATGCCGACGCTCTGTTGCGACGTGAAAGAAGGACAAACAAACAAACACACAAACAAACAAACACACTTTCGCATTTATAATATTAGTATGGATTTTAGGTGAATTTGTACAAATATTTGACATGGTTGGGAACCAAAACAATGCCTCATGGAGGCGATAGTACTAATTTCTACTACAGGTTGAATTTTGGTTGGGTATCTACCACATTTCAAAGTCAAAGTCACAGTCAAAGTCAAATTATTTATTTCCAAATAGATTCTTACGAACACTTTTAGAAAGTCACAAGCGAGTCTATTATCAAAACTAGTAGTACGTCAGGGAGGAAATCTTTAGGATTAATTTTTGCGTTTCAAGTATCAATAAGTACCTACAATAAAAAATAAAAAAAATATATTCGCCTGAAAGTATCGCCTAGCTTAGCTTAAGTATTTTTATTTATAGTTGCACATTATAAACATACTCGTAATAAAGACATCACATAAGAAATAACTTTATTGAAAAAAAAAATCAGCACCTGTAGATCTTTACTACGACATAACAGGGCACATTTGATAAACAACGCGCTCGCACATCAAAAAACGCATATAAAAAATAATCAGGCATGGCACTTCTGTTCTGTTCTGTATGTTATGTTCAAAGTATAAATTCTTCAAATCTAAAAACACCATGTCGCGCGTATAGTATAACCCTTTACATACACCCTAAGTGTATAGTTGTAGGAGCCTATAGACCCGAGCGTGGGGTAAAAAACCAAATTGTCGACCCCGATGACGGATCGCAGTAATTCCATTTGGTGCATTAGAGCGGTGGCGAGGACGCAAAAATGTGGAGGCCATTACCCTCGGCCAACAGACAAATCACGGGCCATATGCCATCGTGACGTCACGCATAGGGAAATATGGTGGACTCAGAGTGATAAAAAATATAGAATGTACCGGTTGATTCTCTTCTTGGAACCATTTTTAACGCAGTATTTCGATAACGACGCGAATAAAGATATTATACAGATTGATATCTAATAACATAAAATAGGCATATTACCTTATCCCACGGGAAACCTCATTTATCCGCGGATGAAACCGTGATAGTAGCTGACATAATAAAATCTGAGAGCTCAAAAGCATGTCCCAGAATAATAGTAATAGTTTGGAGTAACCATAAATGAACAGATTCCTTTAAGTAATAAACTCTACATGTTCAGTAACATAGTTTCACTAGTAATTAATTAGCAAGAAGTGTACTAAACTTTATCGCCCTTTAGTTAGTAAGTTGCGAGCTTATACAAACGGATAAAGGGATATAATTTACCTCAAATAATTCCCAGAAATTGTAGTCATAGTTTTAGGACAGGTATTTTGAGGACTTTCCATAAACAGCATCATACTTATTACCTCTAGTAGGATTCAATATTTATTTTCAATATTAGGTAGTTGGAAGCAATCAACTTGACGTAGAATAACATAAAAATTAATAAATTTCAGTCTCAAACTCAAGCGCATTTGAATGTTTTTTGGTCAAATTATGATATTCTAGGTTAAGTTGATTGCCTTCACTCCAACTATACCTACTCTCAAGTCCCCTAGATATTGAAACACAAGCTAAACAGAAGCAGAACACGAACTAACCTATTTTATTTTCCGTTTCCGTCGACGCCAATTAGGGGCTTTTAGCAACAATGTCCACGGTAAAATCACGTTAGGGAATGTGAAAATTACAGCCACCGTTAGGGTCTAGACAGACGGACTGCAATCCAACTGCAATCCGACTGCCAAATGGCAGTTCAGATGCAGTTTGAATGCAGTTGGCTCGACTGCAATCAAACTGCACGTCGACGGGCAGTTGGCGTGCAGTTTGATTGCAGTCTGAGTGCAGTTACAACGACTGCACACCGACTGCAATCAAACTGCACGTTGACGGGCAGTTGGCGTGCAGTTTCATTGCAGTCGAGTCAACTGCATTCAAACTGCACCTGAACTGCGATGCGAGGTAACTCAAATGTTCAAAGATTTTTATCTAATGATCTCTCTGTCACTGAACGAACAAACATTAGATGCGCGGGCACTCGCGGGGCAGGCACGGGTGAGCGGGGCAGGAACGAGTGCGTGCGGTGGCGGGGGGCGGTAGTGGTGTGGTTACGTTCTAATACGCGGACTCGGTAATGACGCAGTTCTGTTGCAGTTTGAATGCAGTTGACTCGACTGCAATGAAACTGCACGCCAACTGCCCGTCGACGTGCAGTTTGATTGCAGTCGAGCCAACTGCATTAAAACTGCATCTGAACTGCCATTTGGCAGTCGGATTGCAGTTGGATTGCAGTCCGTCTGTCTAGACCCTTACAGACGCGACATAGTTCGTGCCCAACCATTTTTGTGACGAAAATTGCCTCTCACACCTTACAGTCTTTGTAAGATGCCAGAAGCGCACAAAAGAAAAATAAATTCGAATCATTGATTATTTTGTTTCGAAAATGGTTCGAAATTTGAATTGGTTCGCTGTTCTGTTTGTGGCCAGTTGTGTTTTTGAAGTTTGTTTAGGCGGCGTTGAGAGGAAATCAAAAGTTTTGTCGAGGAGAAGGCGCTACGTTACTTTCCCAGAAGGATCGAGTTTTTCAGTAAGTACCTATTTTCTATTCAAAGTTATGTTTAAAGTATTATTTCCGTTATTTTATATTTTCAACAATGAATGTAGTTTTATAACAGTGAAAAATATTAAAGATTGGACAAGTTTTGAGGCAAAGATTTTCTCTTAAATATTTTCGTATAAAAACTTGTAGGTAATACTATTATTACATTATCCTTTGCGTTCGAACTTTTCGTGTAGATATTCTAACATAATCTAATGTAATGTCTTCCAGCGATTCACTAAAACATAATTTCCTATTATCCTACCACTTTTCCCTTACAAAAGGGGACCATTGACGTCAGTACCACAGTGCTGTGGTAGGATTTATGAATATGGAGAAGGACCAAGGGTGTAGGTAGTGAGGTCGTTACATCAACTGTGATGGGGTATTTACATGGTTCGATTTCCGCCGAGTGACTAAATGAATATCGCCTCACATAGTCGAATCGCCACCCAATTTACGCATATTGACTAAAATTGAAAGTGACTTGTCTTTATTTATAATAGTTCTATTTTTCTAATGTCATGTTAAAGTCTTCGCAGCCAGCAAAAAAAGGTGCACAAATAAGTATGCAATAACTCCTTGCGGTGGGAAATGCCAATTTTCGGGGTTTCGGTTTTAGTAACCTGCCTTATCACTTTGCCATTCAGACGATCGGTTTTTGCCGTAAGCTCTAGTCGTTCGGTGAAAATCGACATGGGTCGAAATACCGTATGAGGGGTGTAGTAGTAGCAGGACATTACATCAAATGTTATGGATTCTCAACACCTGGCGGGGTTGGTTATTTGGGCCAAAATGTTTGCTAAGATTTACCGGTTTGTGTGTCTTACTCATTACGTGTTCAACTATAAGGTCTACGTTAATATAAGTAATATCAATTCTCGACTTCTTAGGATTAAATTCGATTTTTTGTGTAGTAGTTAAATCTTTGTTTATTTGCTTCTTTTTTTTATTAGAATTTGAGAGCATTTACATTTAATATACCTGATGTAGCAGCTCTGCTCTACACGCCGTGTAGATAAATTTACCCTATAGGCAATTTTATTCTAGCTTAAAGGGAAGTAATTATCATCTGTCATAGAATTCATCTACGATGTCATCTAAAAATGCGAACCAATGCGTACGTACAGCAGCACATAATATATAGCCAATTTTTGGGTAGCGCTTTTTTGAGCTAAGAAGGCCGAGATATGAATACTTTTAGGCTACTGTACCTAAGTGCCTAAGAAACACATAACCTATAATGGTTCCAGTGTGCAGGATGCATGACAGTGGGTGTGATTGGTCAGCCGGCGCCAACCACGGCTCCTGGTACCTTCACCTTCGGCCTCAACTGGGGTATCGCGTATGAGCTGCCTAACGCCACTGAATCCCTCAGGTGAGTTATCATTTATTTCTTTCTATCTTTATTTATTTCTTTCTTTCTTTCTTTCCTTTTTTCTTTCTTTCTTTCTTTCTTTCTTTCATTCTTTCCTTCTTTCTTTCTTATCTTTCTTTCTTTATTTCCTTCTATCTTTCTTTCATTATTTTATTAAATTCTAGTGCTTCAGAGAGCTAAAGTGAATATCATCTCAGAAATATTAAATTTTAGTGACTTTGTTATTTTTTTATATTACAGCTTCTACCATAAAAAGTACAAGCTGAAGAAGCCAGCGCAACAAAGAAGGAATCGACGAGAGTTGTATGGAAAACTGGAAACTCTTATTGACAAGTAAGTAAGTGATGGCGGGAATTCCATATTTTGCAAACTGCCTCCATGGTCTAGTGGTATTAATCTCTGGCTTCCAATCCATAGTTCGTGGGTTTGACTCCCATCGATTGAACCTTCGATTTCACGATGTATCTTAATCGTTTAAGTTGTTTTTTTTTATTTAATAAGCATGAGTTTCGTATTTTATCTCACGACTGCCGCTTGGCCATACTTGTGGTTGTGCGTATGGACTCGTGCGCATGAGTGCGTAAATACAGGTTTTCTATGGCGAACTCACGCACACTAAGAAAATGCGCTCGTAGGAACATTTACACACACAAATATCGTCGTGTGATAAAAGTCTATACAACGTGTAACAGAAAGGGTATATGCATCGAGAAATGTGTGAATCTACCCATGAAACTGAACAACTTTCCCGAAGGAACATAGGTCGAAAAACGAAAAATTTATTTTAACCTTCCATACAAAATACATGAGCTGATAGCGCATTTACTATGGGAAGTCAAAATTTTACTTTCGTATTTCGACCTATGTTCCTTAGGGAAAATTGTTCAGTTTGATGGGTAGATTCACACATTTCACGATGCATATACCCTTTATGTTACACGTTGTATATTTCTGGGAACGTTATCTAATGATTACAGTATGGGCTACAACGGGCGAGAGTGTATACTGAAGACTATTTGTGAGACGACGCAACGCCTTGTCCCGCACGGCGGGAATATGATCGAGGAGATGTTTCGGACTATCTTCACGTAAGTTACATAGTAACCCATATCACTAAATAAAAAACTTATAGAAACTTGATTTTTCTGTTTAAGTAGGTGGGTCATTTGGGCCTTTCACACTGGATTATTATTTTAAAATATGGCAGTGTGAAGGTGGGTCCATGCATGAGTAAGATGACTACATTAATGACAAAGATGTGTGAAGCTCAGATATTCCAGCGTAGTGCAAGAACATGGCTCACATTGTAAACACCTAGCGGCTAGCCTCTGAAACACCGCGTAAGGTATAGCTCATCTTCCTAGCCTTTTTCCCGTATCTCACGGGGTCGGCTACCTAATCTAGAGGATTGAACGAGGGTACTGGTTTTTACACAGAGCGACTGCTATCTGACCTCCGCAACCCAGAAGGGAAACCAGACCCAATCCTAGATTAGGTTACACACAACCTTTGAATTTCTTCGTAGGTGTGTGCAGGTTTCCTTACGATGTTTTCCTTCACCGTAAAAGCGCCGAATAAACGTACATATGAAATTCGAAAACCGAAAAACACATTGGTACGTGGTGGGATTCGAACCACGACCTCCTGCACAGAAGGCCGCGGCCCTATCCACTACACCATCCGGGCTGTTCGTAAGGTATAGCTACGCAATTAAATTAACATCCAGTATAGTTCTTATCAGAAGTTTATAAGTACTCAATATGAGTCTAGTCAAGATGGTTCTAATCACTAATCAGTACTTGATATGAATTTTCAGTCAAAGAAAATTGTTTTTGTTTGGAAGATAAGCACGCACTATTTCTACTAAACGATGATTTATATACTTACTTCTTTTCCAGCTTACCCATGTCAAAAGTCCTGCCCGTGGAACCGGTAGAGCAGGCCATCTACGATTCAGCTCATCGCCTAGGCCGAATGTTGGAGAATTGTGACGTATACAAATGCCCTCTGTCTTTGGTTGATCTAGTCCAAGGGTACTATAATGCGCCAGCGCCTACTGCTGACGTCAGATTGAAACCTTGGTCTTTGTTTGACAGTAGTTTTGGATAATAAATTAACTGTGATTTAATTTTTATTTTGTTTTTTTCATCCTATGATGACCTCAATTCTAAGTGTCACTTGCTAAAGCTAAAATTAAATTAGCCCTGTCACTTGTGAGATGCGAATCCCTTGTCATTTTACTAAACATCCAAGTTTTTTAGCTTTATCATTTGGCATCCAGGAATTGGCTCAAATTTCTTTTTTATATTAAAGTAAAGAGGCTAATAAAAAAAAAACACTTCTCTAAGTGGAACATCTCGTTGTGGTCTTTCACACTAATCCTAGTTCGAATTCTTATTATCTTATTTCCAATATGATTAAATTTTTGAAAAGAGTTTTGTTTAAATTTTATTTAAAGTTGACGTGATGATACAATAAAAATGCACGTCATATTATTAACGCATAACATTTAATATTTATAGTTCATATTATAATACATTTCAATGTTAGCAGTAAGAATCATGAGTGTATTCATAATAGTATGTGGTAGTGCTGGATTTATTTAATTAATTTAACATTACAAAATGGGACTTAACTTAAATTCTTATATACTAAATTTATTTATTATGTATAATGTTTCGCGTTTCTTAATCAATAATTTGCATATACTAACGTTTTATTTACCTATATAATTGCTTAACATCTATTTATTATACAATTTCATAGATTTCGTAAATTATTGAGCTATTATGACTTAGAATGTCCTATACGAACATATTTTATATATATATAGCATAGTGCATAAACCTTATACATTAAGTATTTCAGTGGCTTGACTCAATAGTCATGATACAAACTCGAATGAACAAACATACATGACTATTTTCTAAATCTATGTAAGTTGACTATTGAAATTTTTCATAGAAGTCTATTATTGTATTAAGTATGTAATTAGAGTACCTTAATATTAAAATAAATTTAGGAATTTCCTCTCATGTACTATCTAATAACTATATTTGTAACATTAGTGTGGTGTTCGTTTGCAAATGCCATTTTCACTGGCCCTTGTGTTGTTGTCAAAATTTAAAGAGTTATTAAAAAAATACAATGACAGAAAAATTTCGTGCTAAATACAGTATAAGAAAATTATTTTATTTCAAACTGAACTTTTAAAGTAACATAATATTTGAAATAAATGTCAACACAAGATTTAATTTTCTTAAATTTTCTGAATTTGTAGAATTGGATTCTTTAAATTTTTAACACAACATAGCCGTTACTCGTGACGAAAAAGGTGAAAAACAATACAATAACTAACCAAAAATTCATTATAGATCTAATAGAGGACATTAATTATTATCATTAACAATATTATAAGACAAGAACTCGGAATATTGGACATCCACTGCATTAATTATTATGCCTTACAAATGTGAGATCATTTTAGGCTGGTGTTGTAACTTAAATTGAAGCAAAGACCAAAGAAACTTGGTCTCATGCTACAACTACTAAACGGCTTTGTTACAATTTTGCTGGTATTCTGAAATCAATCTTGCTGATTTTAATATTTAGGGATAGTATAATATCATCTGCCTCAAGCCTCACAGGCTAGCCTGTAGTTAAGTCCTTCTAAGCGATGAGTAAAGAGCTTTCTATCACTGTCTCTGTCACTCTGGTCTTGACTAGAGTCAAGTGCAAATTCATCACAGCTTTTTAACGCAGTGGATGCCCACATAATATTAAACCTTAACCTAGAGATTGACAGTGATCGTTTTGGGGTTGAAGAAAGGGTGTTTTAAACTTTTCTCATCTATTTAAATCTTCATCGAAACTATTTTTAAACCGAGGTCTGATGATTAAAAGGTGGACGAAAGCTAGACGACCATTCAAAATGCATTGTTTACTTTTCCCCAATGTCCAACTTCTATTTTAGCACCTTATTTTTTTCTCATTGTAATATTTGCGTTTAGCTACGAACTTCATTTTAATATTTTCTATCTAGTATTATTTTCATTCATCGTCACATAGCCAAAATACAAATTACAGAAATTATCTGCGGCCAGGGAGAATTTGCTTTGGTGATATTCGTATTGTTTGACCTTCTACTTTATGAAAATTGTACAGTATTATATATTTTTTTTCTGAAGGTTTAAATAAATATTAATTCACCCTTTCTATTAACCCAATATATACCAAAAGTAAAAATTTGTTACTCAATACATTAACAGTAAACACGAGACTTAAAATTTTAAACACGCACATAAATATTTAAAATTAATTACAGTAAATTGCTTTCATTGAATCAAAAATTTACGTAGTTTCACTTTTCCAAAAATCCATAATACGTCACGTGCCAACCTTGCACGTATGGGGTCTACTATTATTAAGCTGGAATTTAGTACACTATACAACATGTAACATAAAGGGTATATGCCTGAACAACTTTCCCTAGGGAACATTTATGTCGAAATACGACAAAAAAAATAGACTTCCCATACCAAGTTCGCATAGAAATATGTTTCGCTAGAATCGATATAGCACATCTAAGATTCCCGTCTAAAATAGTAGACACCCTTAAATCACACCAAATTTACTTAATTTACAATAATACTGTCAAATTAAGATATACCTAACCAAGGCACACGTAAAACCTAATTGATAACAAGGATGAAGTATGTATGTATATTCAAGCTAATATGTAGAATATTTTATTGTTTTGAAAGAAATGTAAATAAATTATTATTTAAAGGATAACTCGATAGAAATGCATGATTTTTTGTACCACCCACCAGTGTATTCAAAATTTTTGCATTTAAATGTCACAGAACTTTAGGCACAATTTTAATCACTTAAACACTATGTTGCAAAAAAAACACATTGTTTATGTTTATACTGTTTCCGATAGAATGATCACGTATAATGAAAAACAAAATTAGATTTTTCAAAAGTTGTTTAGAATGGGCTGTTCGCAGTCATCGACCAAACACCCTGTAGAAATATTTTTTGACACTTAAAAGTTTCACTGATCTATCGACTATTTTGACGTTAAGTCTCGGCAAAAGTGCTGGCTGCCCTGTACAAAATCAGGTATGTTAGAGGCCAGTATATAAAAAAATGTGCAGGTAGGGCTTTCGAGTTATCCTTTTAAAGATGCAAAAATCTGATACACTTAAAAAAATAGACTTAAGGAGGAAGTTGGACATAGAGGTGACTGTGGTTTCATTTAAGTCTGTATTTACATTCTAATCGTGTTTGGAAGCTCAACGCAAATTTCGTGTGGTTTTCATCTACTTACAAGTACATACTTTACTCTAAATATAATGTGTTATCTATTACATAAAACTATGACGAGAAAATAAATGAAATTGTAAATGATAATATTAAGGTTCGCAGTTGAAAAAAAAGTAAATTAACGGAACTCAAGGAAAAGCATGTAAAAAATTTAAAGAAAAATAAATAATACACAGAGTAGATTATTAAAAAAATATATAACTTACGTCGCTTTGGAAGACGTTTGATTAAACATGCGAATATGCCTAACTTACAAGGTATTTATAGGGTAAAGAGTATTATCATATTGTTATATAAAGATATATAGTTTAAATGCGAGAAAATCTTGAAATAATATTTAAATTACGTGAAGAAATGTGCACGAAAGCAAGATTTCAAAAGTGTTACACTAGATCTCAATGAACCAGGGTTCGAAAAAATCCGATATTTTTATAGATATCGTGATATAATATCGTAATATACTCGTATATCCATTATTATATTTATCCACTGATATTATAGGAAATATCAGTGGACATATATCATGATATATCAAAAATCGGATTTTTCAGAACCCTGCGATGAACCTAATTATAAAGCGTCATGGATTACGTACCAAATCGGTTTTTGTCTTCCTTCCGAAATTATACCAATAATTACAAAACGCGTATACAGATTTGAGGTATAGTAAGGATTTTAGCTCATTGTAATGACACAGCTTCGGCATGCCAATTTTTTTAAACTAGTGAATCGTCTAATCTTTTTCTAGTGTTTGAGTTGAAGAACGACTCTAATAGATTAATATTAACCTCGTAAAAGTAGGCAGGAACGTGTCAATTTCAGAAAGATTAGAAATAAAAAAAATCCTTATAGGAATTTTATATTTTTTTTATAGAATATGGAGTCAAAATATTCACGAATGACCATTAACAATTTTTTTTTTTGTTAGTAAGCCTATCAGTAACAATTTTTCAATATATTGGCATGCCTTGGCTACATGTGTCGAAATAAAGTTTACCTGATTTTAAAGGGATGTTGTTATTTTTTATTATTTTATATTAATTACTTACAAATAATAAAAGTATTATTTGGAATACTAGAAAAAAGAACTTCAATTTTTTTGTCATAATGAAATGGGTAATTTTAATTTTAGATAATTTTTGTTCAAACCTGGTTCTAGGTATTGACATGTCCCAAAATATCAACATCCCTTATAGCAAATAGTTTTCATAATTTTTTTTAACATTTCTTGAATTAAACGTAATCTAGAAAAACCACCTATTTAACAAAAACGGAATAATGAAATTACTCATTTATACGGAACACTTACTGACAAATTAAACAAAAGACTGTCACACACTTTATACACATTATTGAAATAAATGACGATCCTATAACGTCCAATCACTACCTCTACGTTAGCACTAAAGGTAAAGAAAAGAACGTAGAAAAATAACTCGTCAATTATAAATATTATTTAAATTTCTATGTTGATCTGCTATATGTACATGTCAACATTTCGGTAAGTTGATTCTTAAAATTACTGACAGCCATGTGACAGCTGACTCTGAGTTCACAACTCCATCACTCAATGTAGATAAACTTGCTGGTTCAACCAAAAGTTCAAATACGTATAAATATAACGATATATATTGCCCGTGTGGTGCCGGGTTAGAATAGCATCACCCCATAACTTCCTGCGGGTGTCGTAAAAGGCGACTAAAGGATAAATCCAGGGAATGGGAGGCAGCGTTCCCTGTGAATGGAAAACTTCTACTGCGCTCACCAACCCGTCTGCCTAGCGTGGTGAGTATGGCATATACCCCCAATTTTAGGGAGGCTCATGTCCAGCAGTGGACTGTTGTGGCTGATGATGATAACGATATATAACATAAAACTTCAACCTATATCTTGTAACATTACTTCCAACATTCGCAACGATATCAAGTTTTCAATAAATAGTAAAAGTTTTATTTGAGCGTTGGCGTTGAATTTAATTCAATTTGGCACAAATCTTGGAACAATTTTACGTCCAATCAAACTTTAATAATAAGAGATGTAGAAACATCACAATGAACAACTGCAAAATTTGTTAAATAAGATATACCGGGTGTAAAAAAAAAGGACTGCGTTCCTTTAAACCACATGTTCTACTGATGATACCCAACAACTTTCCCACAGAACAAAAATTTTAGGTCGCAAATCAAAATTTGCTTTTTCCATACAAAGATGCTCTCCGGGATTTGCAGTTTTGTATGGACAAGGCAAATTTTTTTTGCTTTGGGAAAGTTGTTTGGTATCATCAGTAGAACACGTGCTTTAAAGGAACGCAGTATTTTTTTTTACACCCTGTATAGTTCAGATGTAACAACAAATTTATCTGACATCGCGTTTTCGAGCTGACTCATTCGTCGACTAATTCTAAAACATTGAGAAGCTAAAATATACCACTTATTCTTGTAATCATTTTATCTTACTTACAACTGACAGCTGATTCTAGCTTGTTATTATTGTTAAATTTATTTACCTATGTACGCCAGATATACGACAATTACTACATTTCATACCCGTTTATCACCCGAAACATACACAGACACAGGTCTGATTGACTTATTATATGACAACTAAGAAATAGTCTCAGCTCATAATGTCCTTTTTGCAAAATGTATTTTCTCAAACTATCCTTATCAAAAAAAAGGCTATTCTTAAAATGTTATTTTTGCAAAATGTTATTCTCCAAATTTCCTTTTAGTCTAGTAAATCGCCAGGACTGTAAATTTTTTTAAAACGATATTTTGAGAAAAGGACAATTTGTTGAGAAAGGATATTTTGCTAAAAGGACGTTTTGAGCTGAGACGCAAGAAACAAAGCAAGGTATAACAAAAAGAACAGAATAAATGATTTCGTTTGTCTTTGAGACAATAACAAGTAAACAACCAAAGTTTCAGATCACAGAAACAAACAAATGACTAGGATTAAACGTACATACTCGATTTGAGCAAGGATTGATAAAACTTTGACAAAAATTCAAAACACCGTAGGTTACTTAGACATCCATACTAACCCTAGGGTCATAAATCGTTGTATTAGCTCAGCTCATCCAGTTATCATAAGCCTAAGAGCATATTTTGTAACCTACAAAAATTAATTTTCTATACTCTTTAACAAAGATTCTTTATTTTTTAAATTTGAGTTATTGCAATGTGGTATTGCCTGGGAACATGACACCCAAATAAGAACTACTACATTATCTCTGTCATGATCATGACCATAATTTTACACACGTATTTACAATATAATATTCTTCCATTTAATATCCAATTACATTCAATATATTCATTCAGAGCGTACTCTTTCCTAAACGATCATTAGCCTATGGTGTTTCAGTAAAATCTAACTATTATTAATTTGCAGTCATATAAAAATAACAACAGACAGTTTATTTTCTAGCAAATATCTACATTTAAAAGATCGGATGATCACGGAACAGTGAGGGAAGCCTGTTATGTGGACTTAGACTATTTATTGCCTCCGGGCCTTAACGACTTAATCTGAAAATGTTTAGCTAATCGACTCGACTGAATCTCATTATATCTGAAATTTAAATGGCATTATTTTTGTATCAACTAAATGTCAATGTGACATTTACCCAAAGTGTACTTGTTTCTAAGATATGACTATTATAATTTTTGCTCCAGTCATGGAGAGATCATCCCATTTTATTTAAATACCATCAATTACCATCTGCTACCATTTCAATAGAATTTGTCAATAACGTGTTTTTCGGATAGTAAATTTCTTTGTTTTTGCTTCTTGGCAGAAGTTTAAATTTCAAAACAGCAAATCATAAATTTGTCACAAACATTTGTTTTGCTGTTTCGAAATACGAATTTATTTTAAATTGTAAAGAGAAAGCGAATTATGGACCGCAAAACATGATGGTATTGGCAAATTTCATTGAAAATGTGAATAAAATTTCATTGCAGGCGTTTCGCAAAAAAAGTCTTTTGCAATCGTAGCAGTTGCAGTCATTGTGAGATTGTGTCGTAATAGGGTATTTTAAGATTAAGTTGTTACGAACCGAAGGGTATTTATTGATAAATAGTAATTATTTTTAAACACTAAATTGGTGTAGTTTCGGTGCGTGCAATAGCACATTCCTACTTTAATAAAACGACGTGACCGTTACCTTAGAAAATTAATACTTTAGTATAAGATGAACAATTCCATCCAAAATTCCATTGAGAACTGTCTGGTGAAATGGCCTCGATTCGGCGGTACACACGACTTCACTAAAATAAGTCCATATTTGTAATTTTCTGTTATGAGCGGTCAGAAAGGGACTACCGTCCGTATAAAATATTATGAATTACCGACTTATCCTGTCAATATATTTTATTTTAAACATTTCAAAGCATGTTGGTACTTAGATCAGTCGATAACTTTTCAGATCCCGGGTTTATTATCTATTATAGTCTTGAACTAACAGGATCATAATAATAAGTCTGTCTATACTGCCGTCCATTTCTGTTCACTTATTACAGAAAATTGCAGCTATGGAGTTATTTTACATAAGTCGTGTTTTTACCGAATCGAGGCCAATGTCCAGTGATTTACTTGGAGGTTCTAGTAGTAACATTTAGTTCGTTCAACCTTTAGCGAGCATCCGCGGCGTACCTAACGTATTAGGACCGTCTTCACAAGTATAGTTCGATTTCTTAATTAAGAAAAACATCCAGAAGAAAGTCATACTTAGGCCCGTATTTATAATCAGCTCTCAAGTGACAGCGAGTTTGAGTTCGTATCAGAAATGTAATTTCAGTACAAAACGATCTGTCAAATCCATACTTAATATTGCTCTCAATCTTGAGAGCGCTTTATAAATACGAGCCTAAAACACTTAGGGCTAAGAAGGGAAATGTTCAAATAGTTATAGGAAATTCTTTTTCTGCTTCTATTTCTGTTATTTAATTTAATTTTAAAATGACAAAAAAATTCTAGCCAGCAAAGCCGAGGCGGGCATTTGACAAATATTGCGTCGCATTCACACCTAACCACAGTGTCCATTATTATAAGTTGAAAATAAAATAATTCTAAAATTCAACTATAATTATTATGAATTTCAATATAAAAAATCAAGTAAGTTTTGGGACCCTATTTATACAAAGTAACTGAACAAAATGTAATACTAACATTTTTCATAAAATTTTCTGTCACGTGTTTGACGTAACTGATGCTTTTTTGACCAATTTAAATGGCCAATTAATCTTTGACGTGTATGATTCAACCATTGACAACTTTGACTCACATTTAGATTTTTTCTTTGTATTAGAAATTATACAAGATGGAACAAACGTGCTATAACAGCTGTGTATTTCATAGATTCTTCTGGATGAAATATTTGGTGTCAATTCTGGCTGAAGTAAACTACAAAAACACTCTTGTGACTTTGCTTTGAATTAAGAAAATCCCCAAGAAATCTTCAAATTTCAGTTTTTTTTTCATTGCCCTATAGTATAATACGTGCTCTATATGTGGATAATAATAATTCTTATGAATATTTCCTAAATGCGTTTTTCTTTTTCTTTTCAATTTGATGGCTTAAGTTGACAAGCAGTTCATCCAGCATCAGTACACAATGTACGGTAGGAGTATTTGCAGTGAAAATTTTGACAGGTTGTGGCGCTGACGTCACACATGGCTATAAATTTTTTGCTATGGTAGGTTGACCAAATGATAGTCCAGTCGATTATAACTGCAGTAGGAATACGAATCGCTGTTGGTTAGAGTCCATTTACATTTTCATATTTCGTTTTCTTATACATCTCAATCTAAAATTGCCCGCAATAATTTGTCATATGTGGCGCAAGCGACATTATTTACTAGATGTGTTTACCTTCTGCCTGCCCCGTAGGGGATAAAGGCGTGAATTTATGTATTTATGTAGATATTATGTTTAAGCTTTTAAAGAGCAGCTGGAATATGTAAGGAGAGCAAAATTGGTTTAAATCTGCCAGAATTGTACCCTCATGCTTATTTAAGAAACCGAACTAACTTTAAGTCTACGTTTATTACGTATCCCTAATCTACGCTAGCCAGTATTACGCATCAAACACAAACATCTATACACATTCAATAACACTTATATATATGAAGACGAATCACACAAATCAATTTGAATTTATTTTACTATAACCATCCCTGTTTTCCTATCTGCTCGCTGGATTTATTTTATTTATAACTCTGAGTTATCTAAGTAAACTTTATCTAATAAACATTATCATGATTTACTTTGACATATCAAATACGCGGCTCGAAGTTTTTTTTTTATTAAGATAGTTTGCTACATTACCCTACTAGATGGGTCATAGTGAGGTGAACGCTTATAGTGCGTGAAGATATCTCAAATTATAATTAAAATTTTACTACCAAATTAACATGTGACATGAACGAACTGGCACATCTCGTCTAATATCTATTAAAAAGTTTTTTTATCAGTAGATCATAGATTGAAAAAAATAATTGCATCCAGAAAAGTTGCAGTTATATAAAAAAAAAGTAAAAAAAAGAACTAATTACCACACTAGAGTGACTCGATAGTGTAGTTTTTTTAGACACACACAAAAACAAGAACAAATAACACCCAGACCCAAAACAGAGTATATTTCAATATCTGTTTGGCTAGGAATCGAACCTAGAACCCTCTGCGATGACACCAGAAGATCTGACAAACTACCGTTGCTTGCAGATGGGTCGTCGTTCAAAAATAAAATTATTTTATCTTGAGCTTTTACATTCTCAGTAAAGTTCGATTATATCTTACATTCTCACTAGACATAGACAGTAGACGAGATCAACCACTTAATAGTAATTGAAATGAAATATCTAATATTGAATCTAATCTAGGTACAAATTAACTTCAGGTTACCTAAGTTACACACTAGGGTCACAAACCTCAACAATGGTTTTATTATCTAAAAATGTAGTGGTAAAGTGCCCATTAGGTGAATAAAAGATTTACAATCGGTGAAAAATTGTGAGAATCCAAACAAGGAGAAGACTTGTGTACTAAATTTACCCTGTACTCTAGGATTATTAGTGAATTTACTGTTAATTATTTTAATGGAAACGCGCTATGCTCTTACGCCGAAACTTAAGCGCGAGAACTAAATCATTCAGTCACATCATTGCTGGTCGCGTACGCTAAACACCAGTAGAAACTTATAGTAAACGAGCAACCTATGCAATTCCAAAATATACAGTCGAATTAGCGTAGAAAAACTATAATACATTAGTAACGATTGGCATACAACCGGCGGCAGCGATACTATTGAAAATTCTTGGCACTCCGTTTAAAAAATCTAATAAAAACAAGTTACCGAACTATCTAAGAATATCGACTTTATAAAAATGTTAATTTACAATTGGCAGTCAATTGTGTCACAAATATATTACTAGTCAAATAATATCACCGTCGCAACGTGACTATACTCTATTTGGCATTATGATAAGTGTTTTTTTTATTCTCTTGACTAGGCTTTATACCTATATCTACAACCCCTTATACCTTCATTACAACTACGGGGAATTTATTAGCATTCGTCAATTTAATCGATATTGTCCTTATGATTTTTACGCGAATACGTAGGTAGTTTATCAAATACTAAATGTTTAATTCAAAATTACATTCACCATTATTAAATACGAGTCAATCTACAATGTCCGGCTCTCATTGGGGACGTTTGCATGAACTATAATTAGTTATGTCTGCTTGCTAATCGACGTCGATTGAGTATGGAACCTCTTTACATTACCTACATTACGAAATTGAGCTCGATTTTATTCGAAGTAAATCTTATAGTACGTAACTGCTTATATGCACGTCAATGTTAACATCCCGACAACTAAACACTATCGCGAGAAATAAATATAAACCCTAAAGATAATCTGTACAATGTTTGTGCGCTCGTATTAAACAATATCAGAAAAAGAATCGGTTCCGATGAGAACGTACAAAAGAACATCGCTTAAGGTATAAACGTTACAGCGTCTTATATAAAAATAGTGGCGGATCCGGCGGTAACACAAAACGGCCAAGTCTTGAGGTTGCTCCGTTCTCGAACATCGACGGACACAGTCTCACGATAGAGTTTTTTTTTATAAAAAGACGGCTTTGGATACGCTCGTGGCGTGAAACGTCCCACTGCGCACCGGGCGCTTTGCACCACACTTAGCACGAATAGTTCTCGCCTAGTAGTTCCCATCTGGGAGCTTTACTGCGATCATCCATGCCACCACATGACGATCAGCTCCCAGAACGTCTTCGGCGGCGAGTGGCCGAAGACGTAAGACGAATTTCAGAGACCCGGGTCGCCTTCGGAGCCCATCTTTAGCAGCTCCAGCTTCTTCTTGGCGATCTTCGAGTAGAGGATGTCGATAGGTTTACTGTTGTCGTAGAACGTGGGAGCTCGGAATATAATGAGTGCCGTTCCGACCACACACGCTATCGTAAACAAAAACAGAAAGATTCTGTCTAGTACCATTGCTACATACTTCCAGTCATCCTCCACCTAAAACAAAAAACTTGGCATCAAAACTCTACCTAGATTGCGTATTGCGCAACACAGATTAAAAACTAAAAGTTAAATTGTTTCCAGTCCAAAAGAATTCAATTGAATGTGGAAAATCCCATTGTAATATGTCTAGTTTTGGTTTATAGCTAAATCAGATACAACACAGTTGGCTTTGGTCCAACTGAAGGTATTTCGGAAGGATTAATATTACAAAGTTAACCTAACTATATTCGAGAAAAATGAGAAACTCTACTTACACTTTCAAACTTATCCTTATTCTTGACGTGTTGTGCAATAAATCTGGAACCTTCTATAGTCTTTTCCATCTCTCTCACGTAGGGTTTTTCTAGAGATGGGCTGCCGTCGTCTAGGTCCAAACGGCAGGGGGATCCTGGGGGAGGGGAGAATAGCTCATCATCGCCTCCGGGAGGGGGAGGCGGGGATGGCGGCATTCCTGGGAGCTCGTACTCTTCGCAGCCCCACTCTTTGAACTTTCCGTCCATGTCGTCTCCACCAAAAACATCGGTGAGGACCTGAAATTGTATATCAAATAAGTATTGAAAACATTATCTACGACTTACTTTTATTCTGTTGTAGTTTAAGGACTTTTGTATGATGAGGACATGTCGGCCCTATATTTGATCCCTAATAACGCTAGATCGCACAAAATAATTAGGTTTGGAAGACCTGCGCAGAGCAATTTTGTTCACGATCTCTATTTTCGAGCAAGTATGAAATTCCCGAAGTCAAATTGGTCAAATTTTTAGGACCTTGAACAAAATATCTCTACGAAGGCTGTTGCAGCTGCATCTAGATTTATTTAAGAGTATTTGAAGCTCTTCAAATATAGTGCTCTAATGCCTCATTGACCTGCCGCGAAGTAATTAAGCTAACAGCAGTTACGCAGACTGGGAGCGCAGGCAGTTAGTGAAGGCTGAATCGACGGGAGATTAAAACGTCAGGTCTCGTTCTCGTGGGCAGTGTATCGGCGCGACGCGAGCGCGGCTTAAGCCGGCACACAATTAGGCCGGAGTGGAGGTTTCGGTTTCGGGCCGCGCTCGTATATATCGCGATCCGTCCGCAACCACCAGGGGAACATAAATAACAGGGCCGCTCTCGCTCGTTAAGCCCGCCGGCGTTGAGTAATAAAGGAAAATCGAAATGGAATGAAATTGGGCTGGAAGCGATATTTTCGCGATACACACAGAGCACAATGGATTTAGAATAACGTTGAAAGGAGCGTTTCCCAGAAGAGTCCCGCGGCTGACGACAATTAAAATGGTTATTGTTGAGGGCGGCTTCGACTCCTCTGTAATAGCGTCTGTTTGTATTGAATCAGCTCCGATAAAATGTTTTGAATGAAGGAATCTCGTCGAGAAGGGGCGCGAGTTATTTTTTCGTTTTAAAAGGGATTCCGTCTAGAGAACTTCATTTTGCGAAAGCTCTTATTTTGTGAATTTAATTAAAGCAATCTGAGCTTGTTTTTGGAGTCAGGGAAAATAGGCATCGATATTATGAGAAGAAAATTGATGGCTGAAAGGGTTTCGTAGTACTAGCATATAATTAAGGATAATTTATTATTATCTTTAGGTGTAACAAAACATCTTTGACGACAGAAGGTGCCTCAGTTAATTTAAATCTAGTTATTAATTTTGGAGTAATAAATAATATTAAATGTTGTCGCCAAGTATATTTTGCTACACCTTTGTCTCTTACCTCAGTCGGTTTATCATTCTCATCATCTTCCTCGTCAGGAGGTTTCTCTGGCCTCTGTATACACAATATTTTGGGTAAAAAATCTATAAAGACTTTCCGCACCCACGGAGCCATGTGGTGGGTAACTGGCGACCTAAAATTTACGTTTAGCACCACGATAGTGACCACTACAGATAATGTAACTAGCATCATAGTGAATAACAAATATTTGCCCAACAGCGGAACCGTAAGGGACGTCGGCGGGATAATTTCTGCTAAAAGCAAGAAGAACACAGTCAGTGACAGGAGGATAGAGATACAGAGAGAGATCTTCTCTCCCGAATCTGAGGGTAGGTAGAAGACGAGGACTGATAGGAAAGAGATCCCGACGCAAGGGATGATGAGATTGACGGTGTAGAAGAGAGTCTTTCTTCTCAATGTGAGGTTGAAGATGATGTCGGGGTATGGCTCTTCGCAGCAGGAGTAGAACTTTTCGTTTCTCGTGGCCGGGACCCTCATGATGTCCCACTCTACTGAGATGTAGTACTCTGATAGATCTATGCCCATCCCTATGTGGTCTGAATCCGGTGTTTGCTTTAAATGCCTTAAGTCCACCTGAAACAATGAAAAAAAAATAATTATGGATTACTAAACAATTTTTTTTTCTTCTAAAATTGGATTTGCTCTTGACTCTAGACAGAAGGTCAGGGATGACAGTGACAGAGTCGACGATGGAGCGAGCTCACCCAGCAGATGCCTGTTATGGCACTGGTATTCTCACGCACCGACTGAACATCTGTGTAATGCTAACTTATCCTATCCTATCATACTATTTAATACAATAAATCCGGAAGTTGAGTTGTTAAATGTTTGGATATTTAAATGTTTGTTACTCAATCAAGCTTCAACTACTAGACGGATCGGGATATAACTTGACACACATATATATTTAGTCCATAGGACATAGGTTAGCTTTTCACTGCGGGAAAACCTTCATTTTCACGGGAAAATTCACTTAACTTCACTTACGAGATATACTTAGAAAAGTCATTTATAAACTTAGGATAGTCTAAGGGCCAGGTTTGCATATAGGTAACCCGATTAACTAAACAGAATAATTAAATATGCCTTTCCAGTTCATTAAAAAAAATGGCCCTCCCATACAATGGTGTCAGCGGCTCCGCTCAAGTCATTTTGAATGTGAGGGCCATATTGTTTTCTCATATTTCGACCTATGTTACTTGCGGAAAGTTGTTCAGTTTCATGAATAGGTTCACGCCCTAAAATTTGGCCAGCTATTTTTATCACCCCCGTTATATTTTTTTAAAAGTCCTAAGGTTTTAACCAATACACGTAAGACACACCCGGACTAAACTAAAATTCTCAAATGGCCCATCCGTTATTAGAAAACCAAAGTGTTTCTATCCAGCCATTTATCGCTATCTCGGCCGACTATCTTAGGTGCGAGCGAGACAGATAGCCCCTGGTGAACCTTTACATGGGCGATATAGGCTGAAGTCTTATTTATATGGAGTGAGGGAAGGATCAGATTTATTAGTTTCCGTATCTTCGATAGATGCTTGAGACCAGTGAAAGATGTTTGTACTACGTCTTCACATATCCTAATTGAATCATCTATCGTTGCGTTTTTTTTTGTTAATGATGAAGATTATTTACGACTTATTAGATTTTCAATAATTTTTGGATCTTGGATGGTTCTGATACGACTATGGATCTTATAGGATGGTGGACATTTAATAGTTGGTAGATACTTCAAACGTGACGGAGTTTTCTTTAAAGGGATAACATGCAGGGGTAAAAATATTGCAATCATAATTCCTTATTTGCAGGTATTCTTGAACAAAATAGGAAATAGCTTAGATACCTACGCTTCAAATTGAAAAAAACTATGTAAAATTGTTGTACTCCAATGGCTGAAAAGCAACAAGTAAGAGAACTCTTAGGACAAAATTAGATATTTGTAGCCATTCGAAGTTGCAAAAATCATGACTTAACTAATATTTATGTTTATACCTGCCAATTTCTGTCATGAGAACAAAAAGGGACGGCAATAATTTTGGACCAGGTCTAGTTAAATCATGCCCTCAACTAATTGATAGCAGTAGCTACACAGTACAAACATCTGTTATCTGTGCATAAGCCTCTAAAACTTCATTCCAAAGTTTTTATCTCTCGCCGTCTCTCATCGCAGTATCTCGTTGTCTATATTATTTATTGGTTGCCAATAAATATATCGCCTTGACATTGTATTCGAGTGGGCTTTGTTCGAGGAATTCGATTACTTTGCTCAAATAAGCTCCGTAGCTACTAAGATTTTTTACGAAGAGATATTTCTAATAAACACAGATTCTATTCTGTACACTTTATTTTATAAAATATGACACCAAAATATTGGTCGTACCGAAAACTTTTATCGATTTGATGTTTGCTTTAATTTCAATTCGAATATACATATTCAAGATTTTTTTAGCACTCTAAAATCAGGGTTTATTTACTCAAAGATTATCTTCATACCTATATAAAATCATTATAAAAATGCATGCATTCATCACATTTATTGGGTCCAAGTTCTATTTTACGTCAATCTCTATCGAATCAAAAATTAAAATGCGCGTCTAAAAAAAATCATTATCAGTATCGAGTTCAGATATTTATAGTAAACTGTCACCTATCGTCCTCTAGACTGGACTGCTCAGACTGTGCTATTTTAGTCCGTCCAGACTAGACAGATTGCTATAATCATTACTATAAGAAATAGAATACTAGCCAATCTTCTTCTTGTCGTATGGGTTTCGAGTCGATCGACCCGATGAACCCTGGTGTCAAAGTTTCTAAACCGCCTAATAGCTCATAGGCCTCGGACGTGGTTTGTGTAAAGACAACTATCAAATTCTTCCAGACAATCAAGTGATTTAGCCTGCAATGCCCTAACCAAACTAGAGAAATTCTCACAAAGAGATAACTTTGTGTCGGAATCGAACCCAGGACCTCCGGATCGATGGCTCAGACCACAAGACCACGGAGGCAGTTATTAGCCAATGTGGTAGTTAAAACACGTTTATCTAGCCTTTATTATGCTGAATGGAAGAAAGTGGTCGGCGGCAATTTTGTTGAATAATTATTTGGTTGGTTACCAAAACTGATGACACTTTAGATGTATAGAAAAGTTATACAGAGAGTAAAAAAATTTGATGATTTAAAACTTCGGGGTGTTTGACCCCAAAAATTTGGCCCTCCCATACAAAAGGAGCTCCAGTCATTTTGTATGGGAGAGCCAAATTTTATTTTTTGTATTTCGACCCATGTTCCTTAGGGAAAGTTATTCAGTTTCATGGGTAGAATCACACACTTTTTGTTCGAAATAATAAATCTTACTTAAAATTTATGTGTTTGTTTCGTAATAAAATCTACTTCGTATCAAAATCATTGAAGTTTAGTCACGAATAAATTAAATTTATTGAACACTTAAGAAGCAACTTCTTTTTATAACAGACAGACGTCCTAATATTATTTCTAAATTAAAGTTTTATATAAAGCACCTTGAAAATATTTCTAAATAGAAGCGTCTGGTAAGTTTCGTGTCAATTGGATTACATTTGCACATCGTCTGGTAAGTTTTTAAAAGTATTACAAATGGCAGTGAATAAAAAACAATCTTCGTTGAGTTTTAATAAACAACAGCGAATTTTTAGCGTGGTCTTCCGATTCTATAATGAAATTTCGAAATTCACCTCATTACAACCGTTTGATGTACATTTACATATAATCACGCCTAATGGGGTAGGCAGAGCGTAAACGACTTGCACAAAGGTCGTTCCGCCACGTCTGACAAATTTTGAGGGTTATTACAGATGGATCTGTATGTTGCTATAGTGACAGGTTGTCAGCCCATCGCCTAAATTACAATACCGAAACCCTCATATCCCTTAGCTGATTTTTACAGCATGCCCGGGAGGAGATGCAGCTGGCACATTCTATGTTTTTCTATCACTCCCAGTCCAGCATGGAAGTATGATGATAATCTAATAAGTATACGCGTTACGTTTTATGCAATCTTACTTATTAGGTCTGCTGTAAGATATTTCATTTTAGAAATAAACAGTACCTGTTTTGTCTTGCTTCTCTATGGAATTGTCCTGTGTATGTCTCTGTGTATAATAATCCAAATACGATGAATTTACGACCTTAAGGGCAGATGTCTTCATCATCATCATTAATTATCATCAGTCTATTATAAGTCCCCACCGAGGGGCACGATTCGATCCAGATCTGATATCTTAAACCCCTATTAGACTATGCGATTTCAAGACAGTCTTACTAAGACAGTCTAACAGTCTAATTAGACAAGCTCGCTATTACACTGTGCTGAATACCGCATGCTAACTCATTTGCAAGGCGAACTCTGTCAGCGACGGTTGTCGTAAGAGTCATGGGAAAACTTTAGAAATACCAGAAAATTGCCGTAGCTCTTACCGCGACTATTAGTATGAATAAATATTAAAAAAACAAAAGAAGAATATGGGTAAAGAAGTATTTACTTCTGCGGGAAAAATTATCAAATATGCAAATATTGAGTGCTTTGGAACCATCTGACTCTTTAGAGTAGGAGTTGCTAACTTTGAACATCTTTTAAAATTAATTACTCCATATAATCAAAATACAGACGTCTCTCCTGTGCGGCGGATGAGCGCTGACTGAGCGGTCTAAGCGTGCTAAGTCTTATTACACCACGCGATGTCAAGCAAGTAAGCAAGTTAGCACGGCCGAATCCACTCGATCGGTCTAATTAGACAGACTAACTTGCTAAGTCCTATTACACTATGCTAAGTCTTAGTAAGACTGTCTTGATATCGCATGGTCTAATAGAGGCTTTAGGCCTACAATTTCATCATCAAACCCACTTAGGTAGGGTATTATTCTTAGTAAGATAGACCTGGAGTATGAACGAAATTTTACACCGCCATCAAAGGATGAAAAAAAAAAAACCGGGAAGAGAAGCGACTGGCCAAGCTTATCGCAGCCAGTCCAGCATGGATGCACAGATAATTTACTTTCGTAACATACTTATATTAGAAAATAGGCTTAGACTGTTCACAAGTCAAGACTACGCTATAAAAATGACACAGAGAAGCAACATACCGTATAACCGTCATAACTCCAAGAGCCGAACTTCATGAAGCAGGTCTGCTCGTCGAAGGGGAAGTACTCGACGTCGATCTCACAGAAAGACTTGTAGATCGCCGGCGGCTTCCAGACAACCTTCCCGTCGTGGTGCAGGATCGCTTTCGTCATTATCGTCACCTCGTAGTTGCCGTCCGCACTGTGGACAAGGGGTAACGATTATTTTCACATTTTTATTTTATTTTAATAGATATATTACGCACAATCGCTTCGCGGATTGTGCATTGCAAAACGGCCAATGAGCGTTGTAAGACGATCATTTCGCGGACTGACAAACACACACTTATTAAAATACCAGGTGTAAGGGACAGCTTAACATAAAGTGACTGTGTGACACAATGTGGTTGTCCAATCAACGAAACTAAACAACTTTCATAAGGAAATTATTTCAGGAAAAGAAAATATTTTTTGACTCTTCCTTTCAAAATTATCACCTCGATGATCATTATTATTTATTATTAGTCCAATAATCATAATTAGCATGGTAGAATTTATAAAATCCTATTAAATAATTCTCGAACTAAAATTTACCTTGATCGACTAAAGCCCCTGTTGAAATTCAAAATGATGGAAAAGTCTCTCGGTAGGGTCAAACCACTCGTCAAACTTCTAAGCCGATTAAAAGGCTTCTAATTTGGCTTATGGTTGCAATCATTCAACAGACAAAGGTACTGGGTTTTGTTGACGAGTCTTTGAAGGGTTACCTATCTATGTTTGTATTAGTATTGTAAGGTTCGTATAAATAATTAGCTCGTTTGAGCAAGTTTGAGTTAGTATCAGAAAAGTCTTTCAGTACAAAACTTTACTCTCAATCTTGAGATCTCTTCATAAATACCTACGAGCCAATTGTGACATATTGTATCTGACTATAGAATCTTCATGTAACGTCAAGACGAAACAGCGGCTTGCTATCACTGTGCTTCTGCAGTAAAATATCCCAATCAAACGAAAAAAAAGGCAAATCATCATCATTTCCCAAGCCTAATCCTTCATGGGGTCGGCTACCTAATCTAGGGGATTGAAAGAAGGTACTGGTTTTTACACAGAGCGACTGCCATCTGACCTCCGCAACCCAGCAGGGAAACCAGACCCGATGCTAGATTAGGTTCTTGCCAGGTTAGTGGCAAAAAATAAGGCAAATGCAAAAGGTTTTAGAAATATTAAGGGTATGTTATTTATAGGAGAGGTGTCAGTTACAGGTTGTAAAGCCCGACCTACATCTAAATTATAAATATTACAATATATACGAAAACTTTCTATGCCCTTTCAATTTTTTTACAAATTTACCCAAAAAGGAAAGCAGCTGTTAAATTTTATGTATTTTATCCCTCCTAGTGACGTCAAAAGAAGGAAAGAAACGTTTCACCAAAGTTTAATTACTAAAGTTATCCCATTGGCTATGAGTAAAAATAATAGACTGATTTTATAACCTCCAATCAGGTCTGGCGGTTTCATTGCAGCTGGTAACTAGTAAAATTTTATTAATCGAGTTTCCTCCTTTGGTTTGGAAACAGTTTAAATCATTTTTGATAGTGAAAAGGATACTTTTATTTTATAGTACTATTACTACAGCCCAGAAGAGGCAAAAGGATTTTTTACTTACTGTACTTTCTATTTCTAAACAGAATACTTGGATCAAAACCAAATTCACCTCAGGGCAGTAGTTTTTTTTATTAACGTCATAATGGTCGTTACAAAACAATGTCAGAGTCTTAAGCTATTTGGGAATTCTGATTTAATTGGGTCATATTTATCGACTTGATCTTCTTCTGTCGTGTGAGTTTCGAGTCAATCGACCCAATGTCATTATTTGATAATCTGCCCTGTATTAAAATAAAAAGATTTATCATAGGTAGTATTACGAACGTTCAGACACCAAATCCAATACTGAACATCACATTAGCCCCATCAAGCTTTATCAAGAGCTTTTCACACAAAAGCATAACAAACAAAATTACGTCAAAGGAGAAAAATACCGACCAAAGAGTACTTATTCTTTAACAAGATGAGAACACTCAGAGCAAGATAAGGCGACTTTCCCCGCGAAATACTGACGTTGACGCCACTAAAAGCGTTGTCGTAACCAACTTTGTCGCATTTATGGAAATTGTGTCATAAAATATAGGTCGTGTTGTCTTCCATTAGGCTAACGTGACGTCATTAAAAATAAAGTTGACGCGGCATATTCGCGAGGTGGCTTTTAGACACAGGTGGAACACTGTGTTAGATTTTAAACGGGGGAACTATCGGCATTGACGAGGAATAGTGATAAACTTGTTTATAAAATCAAGTCTGTATTCATTACAAAGTAGGCAGAGCGGTAAAGTGGTTTTATTATTTACCTACGTGACGTGTGTCAAATAAATCCTTTGAAATTTTTAAACGAATTCTTACTGACAGGGTTAAAAAAGTCCGTCTATACTACCTACCGTTTCTGTACGCTCGAAACAGAAAATTACAGGTACATATGAAATTATTTAAGTTAGGGTGTTCTTGCTAGACAGGAAGCGATAGAAAAACATGCTGTAGAAGCAAGGGATTCGATGGTTACAGTGTATTGTAACCGACTCTTGCTATTTGGACGCCACTGAGGAGCTTCTTAGTAAACTTGAGCGCCTCCAAAATCTGTGCATTCGATTCATTTTCGGACTGCGCAAATATGACCACGTATCTCATTTTCGATCGCAGCTCAAGTGGCTCCCAATTCGTTCTCGCAGGAATACTCATATTCTTTCTGTCCTCTACAATATTCTTTATAATCCCTCTTCTCCCTCGTATCTGCGTGAGCGTTTTGAATTTTCGCGTTCGCAAGACCTACCTTGTCGCTCCAGCGTCAAAACGCTTCTGTCCATACCCTCTCATAAGACTGACTTTTATTCGTATTCTTTTACGGTTCATGCAGCCAGATTGTGGAACGCTCTTCCGCATACTGTTCGCGATAGTCCATCAATCGCTATTTTTAAAAAGAGGGTTAAAGAACATTATCTTTCACTTTCTAAGTAATCCATATTATATTTATTTATGTATTGTATGTATTTATATAAATATGTATATATGTATAAATGTATATAATATGTAGTAATTTGCTATAGGTATGTATGTTATGTTTGTATTAATATATTATAATTATTTTAGGTTTAGGTATTATATTATGTTTAGTATATAATTATATTGTGCACGTCTTATCCGCGTCACGTTCATATGCCATATCACTTACTAGGTCTGCTGTAAGAAATTTCTTTTAGGAATAAGCAGTGCCTGTTGTGTCTTAATTCTCTATGTTCTGTTCTGTAATTATTTCTGTGTACAATAAATGGTTAAATAATAAATAATAGTAAATTAGACAATGGGCTGACAACCTGTCACTGTAGTGTCACACAGGTTAATTTAAAATTGCCCTTAATATTTGTCAGACGTGACGAAAAGCGTTTTTTGCTCTGCCTACCCCGCAAGAGTTAAAGTCGTGACATTATTTTCTTTACCAAATCGATACCACTGACACATTTTCGCGAAATGTTTTCCCGTTGTTCAAATTATTATCCTATCGCTTTTGTCTACCCACTCAATTAAGAAGCTATTAATGGTTTTTGCTTTGTCTCTGGACCATTAGCATTACTCGTATGAAACTATTTGTGATAGATTTTCCTTGTATTACTACACATACGTGTTGGTATAATATAGCAAAGTAGCATTATCTGTCTGACACTGGGGGAGAAAAAAAAAAACCAGAATGATTATTACAATTTTCTTATTTTTTTCGTAGTACAATGTTTAAGGATCTAAGAACAAATGAAAAACCCGGATGATATACATTCATACATACAATCATGCCTGTATCCCTAACGGGGTAGGCAGAGCGTCAACAACCCAAACAAAGCCAATTCCGCCACGTCTGACAAGTTTTGAGGGTTGTTTAAGATATATCTGTATATTGCTATAGTAGTGACAGGTTGTGAGCCATCGCCTAAATTACAATATACTGAAACCTGCCCGGGAGGAGATGCAGATGGCACATTCTATGTTTTTCTATCGCTCCCAGTCCAGCATGGAAGGCGATTTAAGAGTTTAAAAATAACGTAAATAGGATAGGCCTAGCTCTAGCATAGGTTTGTTTAACATCGACAGTCTGACAAAATTAATTCCCTTATTCTGACTGATGAACGAATACATTTATAAATCGTAATAAAAAACAGTACTTATAAGGTGTTAAGTACTGTTAATCTTCTCCCGAGATAATTTACGAGATTTCGAGCCCAAGTCTCAAACCAATTGACCACTGGCCCGGAACATTGAAGGGTGGAAATTTTTGCATGATGCCGGAAATAGGAAAGAGGTTGGTGATACTGTGAATACAAACAGAGAACTGAAGGAAACAAGTATTTTTGTGGTGTTTTTATTTTACTTTTTTGACCAATTTGCAAAAACTAACTGAAACTAATAAAATTGGACTGTTTTTTTTTTACAAACCTTTTCAAATCAAATCTTCATAATACAACTGCTTACATTGTTGCACAAACACACTCCTTGCGACATCTGTTTACTATGATAACCCCGCCATTTCCAAGTTGATGCTATTTAGATTAAAACGAGCAGTTATCAACCTTCCGCCCGGCCAAGCAAACTCTACCTCCACGCAAAATGAGAGGTGAACCAGCCACTGGAAATTCAACTTTATCTCCTAAAAGGCAGGCTCTTTAATCCCCTGCGAGAGCTAAGTGATGTTAATGCACAGAAATGCGGTGAGTCGGCTCTGATAGTGGCTGTGCAGCAAATAATATGGCTTTTTAAAATGGGCGGTTAGTAGATAGTTCTATCGATTACGACTGAATGGGTTTCCAAGGAAGGTGTCGATTAAGTTAATGAGTTTGAAGATTGAAAGTGTGGAAATCAGGGAGCTTCTTTAATAAAAGAAGAACGCTGTTATAAGTCAAATATTTCGAACTACATTTTCTATTTATAAGTGTTGTACGCCAAAAGTCAATACACCATAATTTAACGGAAGGCTAAAGAATGGTTGTTTTGATAAGTAAATTGTGTTATTAATGTGAATAAACATACATCATTTTAATCTCGTGATATTATGGCCCGTATTTATAATCAGCTCTCAAGAGTGACAGCGAGTTTGAGTTCGTATCAGAAATGTCATTTCAGTACAAAACGACCTGTCAAATCCATACTTAATATTGCTCTCAATCTTGAGATCGCTTTATAAATACGAGCCTATGATAGTAACCCATTATCACCGATATGGTAGAGTAAAACAAAAGAGCACTCACATCTATTATTACCCATAACTCTTTTTCCGGGAACAAAAAAGTATCCCCAAAAATTTCCAACCAATAGAACTTCCTGACGATAATTCCCAATTCTTGGCTAAAACTATGTACGAAAATAAGTAAGAAGTTGGATTAGTCGTGGTTAAAGTTTGTCGGGTTCAGGATAAACTTGTCGACAGTGTCCTGATAATGCAGAATAATGGGATATGTCTGAAGAAATAAGGAGATAAGAGGACCACCTAATAATGTTTATAGGTCCTCTCGGTCTCATTGAAAGAAATGGGGTTGGCAAAACTTGGGCTTTCAATATCGTTCTCAAAGTGATTTCTTAGTAGACGCTGTAACTGCCTCCGTGGTTCAGTGGTCTGAATCATGGGCTCCTGATCTAGAGGTCTTGGGTTCGATTCTCACGGGGGGAACACAAAGATATCTGTCTATTTCTCACTTAGTAAGATTTTCCTAGGACATTGCAGGCTGAATGATCGGACGGTCTCGGTCGCTGTCTTTGATAGTGGTCGTTACACGAACCATGTCAGAGGCCTAATAGTGTGCTAGTGTCGGGTCGAAAAACCACTCGGTAAAAAAAAATTAAAAGAAATGGAGTTGAAAAAGCTTTGGGCCTCAGGTTCGTCCACAAATTGATTTCTTAGTAAACAGAGAGTGGAATGGATGTTAGGGAGTTTGCGGATTGGTTTGTCTGTTCAGATGGATTTATGGGTTAAGTAGCTTCTGGTAAATTGCTTTTGTCGTGGAGATTACACACGCTTTCTTGCGTAGGTTAAGTATTTGTAATAATGTGTCGAAAAGGAAAAGAGAATAAAAGCGCCGAAACGTGTCAAAGAAACAATACATCTGTTACCCTCAATCCCCGAAATGACGCACTGGCCAAAAAATAGACATTTCACGGATCGTTTGATTGATCAGCAGTCATCAGAAATTAAAATATTTGACCAGATCGAGGACTATCCGAACATTGCGCAGGTATGTTGCTGCCCTAAGTGTGTCATCTAAATGGCATGTAAAAAAGTCGATCCTGCGCCTGATTTCTCTCTGGTCGTGTGTAATCCATCCCATCAGAATAAGAGATGGAAGGAATATAGAGAGTGCAATTGTGTGTTGCTCGAACACTTTGGCACTGAAAACTAGTCCCGCACAGTAGGCCAATCTCGAGGATTATTATTATTATTACTTAGATAAACTTACTTATTATAAAGCACGATATCTGGCAGCCATATGTGTTCAGAAGGCACGTGCAGTGTGTCGACGCCACCGTAGTCGTCGGGATTCCACTTCAGCTTGTAGTCGTTCCATTCCTGAAACAATATGAACGAGTTACACGTGAGAAAAAAGCGAGTTACGAGAGAAATAGTAACCAATGTAAAACAGGTTATACGGGGTGTAAAGGACAGCGTTATAGGGGTTGCTCAGTCAACCAAACTGAACAACTACCACCAGGTTTTTTTTTTCAGGAAATGAAAAAAAAAAATGGCTTTTGAAAATTTGTGTGAATACTAAATGACCACATGGATCGGACAATTTGTATGGAAGACCAAATTTTTTTTTTCATTTCCTTAAAAAAATCCCGGTGATATGTGTTCAGTATCGTTGACTGAGCAACCCCTATCAGTTTGCGGGACGCTGTCCCTTACAACCGGTATAACACATAAACACTACCGAAAGAAATACAGAATGTAAAGGACAGCTATCCACAAATTGAGAAAGGATGCTCGCTCAGTCAATGAAACTGACCAACTGGCTTCCCCATATGAATTTAAACTTCTGGAGCTGTTAAGTCCACTAATAGGTAACCATGGCACGTGAAACTGCTACAAGATATTGAGGTAAGAAACATTTATGATGGTGAAAACCCAATATATCCCTCTTCCATTCATTGGCCTGACAAATAGAATCGTACGTCTTTCAAAAGTCAATAGAGCCTCACAAGAATTTTAAATTTCGAAGGTCGCACCAAGTTGTTGGTTTAGCCCCCGGGGCGGATATTGCGCTGTCTTATTAACTTCCGGTCCCTGAAGGCGATTGAAAAACTCCACCGGAAACGGACTTGAGAAATGGTCAGTTTCATTTTGTGGCGAATGTGGATTTCAAAAATGTCTTGATAAATACTTTAAAACTGGAACTGACAGGAATCTAACAAAAACCTAAACTTAAAATGCCTAAAATGACAATTCTACTTATTTCAGGGCATATTGTTTGAAAGCGATAACCTGTCACAACAGCAATGTTTTCAGTATCAAATGGTATTTTCCTAAATTAATGTCCCTCGAAACTTGACGGGTGATATAAAAAAGGTTTTTTTAAAAGGATCTTTGATGATCTGCCTACCCCGTAAGAAATAAAGGCTTTACTGGAGATAATTATGTATGACAAACAAAATATAAACATTTTAGGTAACTTTCTTTACAATTTGATAATTTTGCTAAAGTTTATTTTCTGTTCTTGAACTTTTTATATTCAATTATATGACTTCATATAAATATTTACTTCTGTATCTATTCTACCTTTTCGTTAAACTTTACAACCAAAAAACCGTTTTAAAAGCCTTAAAGCCTAAACACATAAACTTGACACACATATAATAGTCTTTATGACTAAGCTATCAAAGTCGACTTCTACCGCCAACAGTTGAAGTCTAATCTCGAACTTGGAACATCAATCTTTGCTAATTTCCTGAAGACAATAACCTTACAAACTAATTGGCAATATCATTTGGTAAATTGACTTCTTAACTAGAACATTATTCAAACTAATTTCATTGGGTATGGAGGTATTTGTCTAGACATAGTAAAGTAGCTTTAAATTGTTCTTGTACGTGGATGACATTATTATTATGTTTTATGTGAGTAATTAGTACACGAATTTCAGTTGAGATATTTAAGCCTAATTTTTTTAATACAATATTCATTACAATTTTGAGGGATTTGTCAGTAAAAAATTGCTGTATGAACAGGTTGTTAGCCCTCGTCTAAAATACATAGGTACAACTAATCCGTTTTTTTTCGAAACCACAGTTAGAAACACTGAATTCCATTATTGGTTTGAAAAAAAAAACAAAAAACTGGTACATTCTATGTTTATTTGATGATCCCCACCCCATATAATATCACCTCTTGTTCTCTGTTGAACGCGGAAATAATAATTTTTAAACCTTTAGAAACTTTTAGATTATTTCCTTCATAACAGTATTTTTAAAATAAAGGTTTTGTCTCGAAATAAACAGTTGATTCTTCTATGCCGTTTGAACGTCGTCGTCAGAATCAAAATCACAGGATCAAAATAGGAGCTCGTATGAAAGACAGAGTTATTGATCTCAATACCCTGAGAGACTGTTCGAGACACACCGTTACTATGGTTACGAGAGATTCCAAGATTGCATGGAATATTTTGGCTTTTTATAATATAGGATCCTACAAAGAGGATAACATATTATAGCGGTTTGATTCTTTTAATTCTTCATCTCCAGTCTAAATCGATCTGCTAAGTCTGGCTGTCACCTCGCTGACATGGTTGGTGAATATAAGGGGTACTTAAGCATTATTTCTGTAAAGTTCAATAATTATGGTCGTTACAAACCATGTCAGAGGCCTATTAAGCGTTTTCAAAATATGACATGAAAAATTAAAAACGACTAAAAAAAATATTTTCTTACAGAAAATCACTAGTGCACATATTTTTTGGCAGTCGCACAACTAGAGATGCAACTCAATTATTGTTCTGGCAACATTTTGGACACTACAAAATTACAGTTAAAACTCAAATTAAATTTGTCTACGTGGTTTTACGTCGTGCTGGTCCTCACGTCTACGAGACATGAGTTTTTGATTTCATTATTACATTTAAATTATGGCAGTTAAAGGTTAGGAGTTTTACATACCTATACATTCCAAGGTAATAAATATAGGATTGCAAGACATCAATGACATGCATGATATAATAATAGGTATGACAATCTGTCACTATAGTATGACAATCTGTCACTATAGCGATACACATTATCACAGGGCGGGCATCCTCTGTGACATTGCCCTCATTTTACTTTACGCTCTGCCTGCCCCGTAAGGGATAAAGTCGTGACTTTATTAATGTCTGTAGGTATGCATAAATTTATGATATTTTTTATGTCGACATTAATTTCAAAAAGTATACGTAGAGTCATTAAACCTTTCAGAAAAATTTTATATGTACTGCTTTTTAGTTTTAGTATGCACAAACATATGCACAAACGTAGTTTATGCTTCCTTTTGCTTTCAGCATGCAAAATATATTTCACGAATAATTAAGCTGTTTTTTATGACTAAACTAAAGTACTTTTGTTATACTATTCATTTCGATTGGTACTGTTTACGAATGTTCTACCTGTCATGGCTTAAATTTATTATATAGTATGCTGCATAAACTCCTGTGAATATAAGGGGTATTTAAGCATTATTTCTGTAAAGCTGTATTTTACGTGTTTTATCTAAACTTATATATTATAAAATAAGGACTCACGACACGAGTTTTTCTACGCTAATACCTAATGAAAATAAAATCAGTTACTAATATAAGGTTCGTATTTACGTATGTATAGCAGTCTCAAGCTTGAGATTTTTTTAAAGTAACGATTTGATTGACTGCACATTTTGTACTAAAATTACACTTTTTATAATAAACTATAGTCGCTGTCACTCTGCACAGCTGATTATTTTATTTAATAATAACAAATTAAACACATCAGATCCATTATTTAGATTTTTGTAGAATAAAAATTTTGTTTTTAACAAAAACATTTTTTGTATTGTATTGCGAAAGTTAACCTTTGAATTTCATTACAGTTTCTTTTAGCCGGCCTGTGTAGATAGATAGAAACGTTGTCCTTTTAACAACCCTTAAATGAGCTGTCAGATTTTAAAGCCTCTCATTACTTCTATACAAAATGGTCGGGGATTTCTCGAAAGAGCGAAATGTCAGAGATCTTTATTTATTTGTTGAGTGCCAAGTTGTTAACGGGGCCATATAAATCTACATTCAATATGTACAAACAGGTTTTCGGGAGGAATAAGCTTGACATTTGACATTTTGTCCAAAAGTTTGAATCGTTTGCTTTTGGGAAACAGCAAACTATACATTAATTAGTAGAAAAGAAAGTCAACGCCTCTATAAAAAAGATGAGAGGAAAGATTTTTATCCAAGTAAGTATGTTTGTAACAAACGTCACCAAACCATGCAAAACAAAGGAAAATTTTTATAGCGACAAAATATATGTTGCCCACGGGAAAACTTATTATAGCTGTGCGTGAAACTGCGATGCTAAATAAAAGTAGTCTACTAGTCTTAAATGAATTAAAGTAAGAAATTTAGTATCGCCTTTGTACAGCATGTATATTTATTAAGTTTCCATAAGGTTTTAAGTAGCTGTGCGACTACTTACTATACATTAAATAAACAACTAAATAAGTTAATTAAATGAAATAAATCCATGTCAGTAAAAGACTTTAACTTTGTAAGACTTGTGTTTTTGTATCATTACGCAACTATAAACGATTTAATAAAATAGAGACTTGTATTATATAGGTACATATAAGTACAATGTACATGTTCTTGCTATTTCTACACCTGTATAAATAAAGAAGTCAGGCCAGAAAAAAACACGAATAAGTTAAAAAGCGTTTCAAAAGCTCCCTGGCTCGGAACCGATTCGGATCACACGCTCAGCAATCACCATATCATCGAATATTGGGTACCCCTGCGTTAAAAATCGGGACATTAACACCCTAAGCCCTGACACGGCTTACTTTTAAATGGGGTATTCTGAAACTCGGTGATTTGGTACTTTTGCGGAGAATTTATTAAAACAAAATTGTCTGCTTTGTTAGTGACACCAAAATATTATTATATATCCAGGAAATGGGTAGCAGCTTTTCCTTAAATATAAATATTTTATAAGTACTTTGCTCGCGATTCTCCAAAATATGTCAATATAGTAAATAGTACGGTGTATGTATAGTGATTAATATTCGTGGTCAAACTCTATTACACTTACCACATTGAAATCTCCGCTATTTTGTACATCATCATCATCATCAGCCACAACAGTCCACTGCTGGACATGGGCCTCCCCAAAAGGGGATAATGATAATGGGTAGGTGGGCGCAGTAGAAGTTTTCCATTCACAGGGATCGCTGCTGCCCATTCCCTGGATTTATCTCTTAGTCGCTTTTTACGACACCCACGGGAAGATATGGGGTGATGCTATTCTAACCCGGCACCACACGCGGCAGTTATGGGGTGATGCTATTTTGTACAACATCTCTTTCAATGGCAAAATATTCTTAGAAGAATGTTCTCGTTAAATTTTGGACCAGACGCCTATATTAATAAGAAATAACAGAGCCTGGCATGGCTGCTTTCATTATTCCATCTGGCCTTCATCTGGCGCTATAAAAACTTTGGTTCGATAAATCATTGGCAGATTATCGCGTTCCTGGAGGCGACCAAAACTTTTTAAATGGAATTTAACCTGCCAAAGTTGGGAACTTTAGCTTTATTAGCCGGCTTAGAAACGGGGCTAAGATCACGCACAACTTTCTATATAGAAAGTGAATTTACGAAATATTGCTACTGTATTTTTGTTGCTGACGGCTAATGGGGGTTTCGTATTTTTTCACTTTCAAAGATCTAGTCAATTGGTTTTGATTATCACAAAATATTATTAAAAGTTGTTGAAATTATTTAATAGATTTTGTAAATGATATTAATAAGATCATCTCATAAGAATATTAAAATGAATGCAAAGGTACGTGAACGTGGCAGTGTGATTTCCCAGTAACAATAAATTATGGGGTGAACCTTTAATGGACAGCGTTACAGAAACTGATATACAACGTGTAACAGAAAGGGTATATGCATCGAGAAATGTGTGAATCTACCCATGAAACTGAACAACTTTCCCTAAGGAACATAGGTCGAAATACGAAAAAAAAAAAATGACTGCCCATACTAAATACGCTATCAGCTGATGCATTTTGTATGAAAGGTCACATTTTTTTTTTAGTTTTTCGACCTATGTTCCTTAGGGAAAGTTGTTCAGTTTCATGGGTAGATTCACACATTTCTCGATGCATATACCCTTTATGTTACACGTTGTAGGGGTTGCAGTCAACCGCAACGTAAATGATTAACTATTAACCAGGAAATAAAAAAATACTTGCCCATATGAAATGACCACCTCTATCAGACAATTTTGTTTCAACAAAACAATTTCTACAATCAACTTGGGTCCCATCTTATTTGAGTTGCAAAATTAAAATAACTGTCGTCATTCTCCATCTAATTCTTTAGTAACATTCCATAACGCATACCAGGACGTTATCCAATAAAGAACTGCCTCCTTGGTCCAGTGGTCTGAGCCATGGGCTCTCGATCCGGGGGTCGTGGGTTTGGTTCCCACGGTGGAAACACAAAATTTATCACTTTGTGAGATTTTCTCCAGTTTGTTAAGCACAATGCAGGTTGAATCACTGTAAGAAAAGTAATTCCGTGCTTCGGAGGGCACAGCGAGGCGTCGGTACCGGTCGCTGTCTATGAAAATGGTCGTTACACCAACCATATCAGAGTCCTGTGTTAATGCTGTCTAAAAACTGACCGAGTTCATCGGGTCGTTCAATTCGAAAATAAGAAGATCCATAAACAAAAATGGCCGCCGTCGAAATCACGTTACAAATTTTAAAAGCTTTGTTTCCAAAATGCATTCTTGCCTTGAATTCTTGTCGAGACTACGAGCAGCAAACTTTCGAGCATTTTGGCTCCGGCTCGAGAATTTCTGAACAATCTCGCCTGTATTACGGCTCGCCTGTTTTTAACTTTGTTGTTAATATTTGGCCGTGTTCCCCATTTGGAGTTATTTCGCTACTTTGTTGTACTTCATGTTTGACATTGTTTGTTTGTATGTCAACAAAAAGGTCAGAATATCCTTGATTCTCGTAGCGTATTTTATGGGATTAAGTTTTCCAGTTTTCAACTTCCATGCTGGACTGGGAGTGATAGAAAAACATAGAATGGGCCAGCTGCATTTCCTCCCGTGCATGCTGTAAAAATCAGCTAAGGGAATCAAGGGTTTCAGTGTATTGCAATTTTGGCGATGGGCTGACAACCCGCCACTATAGCAATATACATAATCATCATCTGTATTAGCCCTCGAAACTTGTCAGACGTGGCGGAACAACCTATGTTTAGGTCGTTTTTGCTCTGCCTACTCCATTAGGGATAAAGGCGTGATTTTATGTATATATGTAAGTTTTCTAAAAGTGTAGGTGGCGTGTTCCTTCTTTATCTTCTCATTGGATCCTCGTGACCACTATAAGTTGTTTTAACTGAAAAAAATATCCATAGTACTAAAAGTTGATTGTATTTTAGTAGCCACTCAAATTTTCAAATCTAAGTTTAAGTATATACCTAGAAAGATAGCATAGATTCGTAGTAGGTACTGACGAGGTACGACCTATCGAGTAGGTTTTAAAAACTCTGACACCAGATGAACCCTGGTGTCAGAGTTTTTAAACCACCTATTGGTTTGTGTAACGTCTAGCAGACAGCGACCAAACGCTAACGTATCCTCCAATGCATGGAATATTTTTTTATAACAGATAATCGGTGATTCAGCCTAAATTGTTTTAACCCAATCGCATTGCCTTAATGAAAACAAAAAGATTGTTATTTCCGTTGAATTACCTACCTACCTATTTCATTTATTAAAATAATTTATCTAAATATTTCAACTAAAACGATTCTAACTCGGTTCTGTAAATATTTTTATAACACATTTGCTCGTAAAGGGTCTCTTACTACACCAATTTCAATATTGTATTGTATCTTATTACGTACTTGAGCGTAATCGTAATGTAAAATGCACGAGTGCTGTAAAACACACGAGTTTTTTTTTTTTATTAGGTAAAACGCTCGGTTTATCGAACGGTACTTTTTTAAATCTTAGCAAAGAGTTTTTATGGCAGAATAGTGGTCAACATTTTATAAATAAAATTAACTTTGGGAGATAAAGTATAATAAAATAAACATTTAATTCTTTGATTTAATTAATTTTTACAATAAATTACAACCATTTATCTGTAACAAAATAAAAAAAATATTAATTTAGTTTATTAGTAATACTGGCTGGTTTTTTGTGCTTTGCCTTAAAAAAAAGCGCTGCGCGATATATACTAGGTAATCTGGGGTACGTTCAGAAACGCTCGATCGATCGAAATTTAACCTGGTTAAAAATTATATTGCCCGTTCAGAGACACCTGGCAGACGAAATTTCGACTAGGTTAATTTTTATCCGGCCCGTTCAGAGGCGCACCGGAAGTGAGGTTTTATCTGACAGCAGCTAAGGTGCACGTTCAGTGCGTCCCACTAGTATAAGATTCGATCGGTATAAATATCGAACTGGGTCGACTGAACGTACCCCTGTGGATGCGCGCGCATCGCTAATTTGTGAACGAGTAAAAATTATCCCTCGCTTTTTTTCTTTTCGCTGTATTGTTTTAATTTTTTAACTATTTCCTCGCAAATATGTTATAAAACGTCGTACGACATACGTGCGGTTTGATAATTACAGCCTCTGCTTTCTTGTAGCCCTCGCCTACGGCTCGGGCTATCAATATCGCCTCGGCTGTAACTATCAACGCACCGCACTTGTATCGTAATGTACTATTAAGCTGGACTTGACCCTCGTCTTTTATTTGACATTGATTCTTTGCTTGAAGAGACTTTTTAAAAGGTAACTAAAATATTGAGGCAACAATGTAGAAACACGAAACTGAAAAATAAAAATGGTAAAGAATTTCATGTAAAAAAAAAATGCCTCTCTTATAAAAATGTCTTTTTAATACAGGGTGTAAGGGACTGCTTCCCGAAAACTGATAGGGGTTGCTTAGTTAACGAAACTGAACAACTCTCACCAGGAAATTCTTTCAGGAAATGATAAAATAATGGGTTTTTTATACAAATTTTCTGGTCGAGGTGGTAATTTTGTATGGGAGAATATTTTTTTTTATTTCCTGAAAGAATTTTCCGGTGAAAGTTGTTCAGTTTCGTTGACTGAGCAACCCCTATCAGTTTATGGTACGCTGTTCCTTACACCCGGTATACTACCTCTATTATAGATAGGTACTATATTTCGAAAAAAAAAATAAGAAAAAGTAAGTATCTACCTAATTGTGAAAAAAAAAATGTGCAAAGTTAATGCGGCTGATTCTTCTACTCAGCAAATATTGGTCAAGTGGTTAATCAAGCTACTACAAATAATGCTCCGTCTGGACTAGGCCAATAAAAAGTCCTCATAAAATCAGTACATGAACATTACTACATATCTATCGTATTGGGCGTATGTGATATATTATATAACTATGTCGTAGGTAGATTTGATAATTCGAATCTTCGCGAAAATCCTAGGGATTTTGCGAAAATACTGATAATTAGACAATGGTGAAAGCATTGTCAAATCTTACTGGAAAAAGTCAGGTTTTTTGACGCACCAAAAACAAGATCTCCTCTGATTGGTTGACGTTTTAAATGTAAATCATATCATAACGCATGTTATTTAACTAATCAGAATATGATTAAATAAGTAAGTAAAAATCTAGCCAATCAGAGTAGGTTATTAAATGCTACTAGAACAACGAGTTTTTTTGCAAAAATCCTAACCTTTTCCAGTAAAATTTGACAATGTTTTCATCATTGTCTAATTATCCATGTTTTCGCAAAATCCCTAGGATTTTCGCGAAGATTCGAATTTCCAAATCTTCCTACATATTGATACATCCTTAACAACGCATTGATTGGCTGCTTCGAAAACTTTGTTCGAGTGTTTATTCTCTTCCCACGCATACGAGAATCCGATTAACTGTCTCGCTCGACTAACTTTTTTCCTCCCAAAGAGTTGTTCGTCTGATAATAAAAATGTTATGATCGACGAGAAAAAGTTTACGATTTATTTATTCGGCGGTAGTTCGAGAATCAAGGGAATATATTTGGGCAAGGCAATAACAAGGAGTCGTTTCGACCTCTATTTCTAGGAGTGTGTAAGAAAAATGTAAACAAGGTTAATTAATAGTTGGAGGATTTGTGAACATTTCAGAGGTCGCATTTTCTCTTGAAGTTTTTGGCTAGGATAAAGCTCGTTGATTTTAACAAGTTCAGAAAAAATGTAGAATTTTAGTACTCAGACATAGAAAACTTCATGCATTAGCTTATTTATTCTAAAAATCCAACCCTAAGTAAACGCGCCTCATTTCTATCAAAACCGGTCAAAAGTCCAACATGTTAGTTTCCAACTAAATCACCCCCAAGAAACTCCTGATTTAGCTAAAGGCCGCGCCACACACAGACCGCCTAATTCACTATCGGTGTCATATTGTCCCCGAGGGAGCCAGTTGGGTTGCCGTTGGGAAAAATCCCGAATGTGCGGCTGCCTTAATGTGATCGACGTCATCAGCTTACGTCACTGTTTCTGCGTGGGCTTGTAATGCTTTAGGTAGACTGGAGTCTGACTGCACAAATTCTGTCTCATAAAAATCATCATCTTCTCATCGTTTTTGCCGGCAAATCCGTATTGCTAAACATAAGTCCTTTCGATTAGGAGTAGGCACTTGTCACCTCTGCAACGTTTGATATACTTACCTAAAAACTAAGGAACATTGATAGCGAAGTAAAAGTTGCTTTATTATCAGAGAATTTGACTATTTCTCTGAATTTGCTCCTCAGGTGTCCTTCACGATACTCGAGGCAAAGAATACCAGCGTTACATCGACCTACCGAAACACGATCGTTTTAAGTTTTGCTACCATAATTTTTCAACTTCAAGAAAATCAACTCTTGGCAGTTTTATACCTCTTTACCAATGTCCCATTTTCGGCCGATTACTTCTGTTCATGTAAACATAAATGATACAAAAAGTTTCGCAGTCAGTCCCTAGACTATACTGCGCTGCCGGTGTGAGCCCAATGGAAGCAAATGAGGCACTTAGCAGTTAAGTCTGTAATGATTCTGGGTCAGCGGGTTCCGTTGCCATTGCTTTTTATAATGTTTGTTGAAACAAAATTGAATTTAATTTTACTGGTTTTTAGTTTAAAAATAGAATATGACCATTTTATAAGTTTGAACAATCTAAACTGCTCATTAATAGCCGAACGATAATAATCATAGTTTCAACAGAACTGTGTGTATCACATAATGACGTCAAACATCCGGAGGTCTGCCATTTTGTCAATGGCGAGTCGGGAATGAAAGATGTCCCGACCCCCCAACCCTTTACACCCAAGACTTCCTTTCTTACAAATGAGTGTGGGTACGCAGATATTTTATGGTTTTATGCCTCCGACATACAGTATGTCAAATATTTAAATGAATGTGGGCCACAATTCGGCGTAGGTAATAAAGATTTAAAAAATAAAATCTTACCCATAATTTTCAGTCTTGAGGGAACGGCAAAGGATGGCAGTATAGACGGACATATTATAATCCTGTCAGTTCAAAATCTTTGGATTGTTACAAATATTTTATTAATTATATAATTAGTCCGTCTATTATACTGCCATCCTTTTCTGATCGCTCAAGATCAAGACGGAAAATGACAGGTATATTTTGTTTAGTAAAATCTCGTTTCGCCACCGACTCGTGGCCATTAGTTCCGTTTCTCGCCACGTTCATAAAAAGCCTTGCCGTAGTAGCCACTGACATTTCAGAGGCACTTTGTGCAATTGGAAATATTTGTGTAGAGTCAGCTGGAAACTTAGAAATGTAATTTCGTCTAGTTTGTTTCCTGACAAGCTTCTGAAATGTCTTTCAAAGAGAAATATTCTCATTTCATTAGCATAAAAACGTGTGAGGAAGTATTTTGAGGAATGTTCATAATGATGCTGCATCTAAGTAATATGGTAGGAACGTGTTTCTTCGTTTCCTCGTATCTATTCTGTTTTTATATTCAATGGTTTCTTATGAGAAAGACATAATATCAATTTGCAATATTTTAGGATTCTTAGCCGAAATCTTCAATCACAGAAGAAGTAAGGAATGTTAAGAAGTCTGTAGGGACATAGGAACTGCTTAGGTTGCAGTTTAGGTCTGCTAGGCAGTCACTGGCCAGGAGGCGCGCGGGACGGTCGCTTCTTGTTGTTGTTGTACTTAAATCCTTCTGATAATACAGACTCTATAGTGAAAATTATTTCGGTGCTTTTATTTGACTCTTGAATAATCATAAAGTTAACACACCAAAAATATAACCTACACATAGAGTGTTTTACAATTTCGCATTTTGACCTTTTATCGAGTATCGAGGTACGCTCTCTAGTATGGCGGTTGTCAGTCCTCTAGAGTAGTTAGTCCATGGTTATACAATCCCGTGCTTTTTGATTATATTTATCAACTAAGATTAGCTCACTCACCTGTTCTACCCAAACGTTCGTTGTCATGATTTGATTCTTAAGATTCTGAAAAGAAAGAGAAAGTGATATTAGTTGCTTGTCGATTTTACACAATACAATGTGAGAAGATTTGATAAATCTACAGTGAAATCAAAACGAATACAAAAAATCTAAATAAAATTTTAATAATGGGCATTCACTTCGGAATATAAGTATCGCGTAATAGTGCGCGCGCGATCTGTGTGCAGTCAGGAGGGTCTAGTAAAACAAAATATCTAGCGCCAATAATACAAAAAAAAAAAAAAAACTAACAGATACAAGCAGTTTGAAGTTCGAACGTGTATGTTTTAGTTTTTTTTTTATATTGGCGCTAAGTAGATATTTGTTTCACAAGACCCCGACTGCACTCAAATCGCGCGCGGACTATAGGTATTGTTTCGGGACATTTGGAGTCCCTTCATCAGGCTGACTGAGTGCCCATTATTAAATTTTATTTACAATGGCTCCCTTAAGTTTGAATAGTTTTACGAAAAATCTGTTCAAATGTTGACCTGTTAAAAATGGTAATAAAGTTTCAAATGTTACCTACCCTAATGTGTTTTACGTTACAATCTGTTCGATACTCTGAAATGCTCGCAACTATTTCCAGCAGTCTAATTTCCAAAAAAAGTAGAACTCTACATATTCCCAAGAAGTATACACTCAAAACGCGAAATTTTATCGGAACTGTAGTCAGTAGCTCAGGCAGGGCTTTTAATGAAAGCGGCGGAAAAAGGAACTAACGCCGCCGGCATAGCGCCAATGCCATTTTTGACTCTCTTTATAACTGCCTCCGTGGTATTAGCGGTCTGAGCCACGGACTTCCGATCCGGAGGTCTTTGGTTCGATTCTCTGGGTGATAACACAAAGTGGATATTTTTCAATTTATCACTTTGTGAGATTTTCCCCAGTTTGGTTAGGACAAAGCAGGTTAAATCACCTGATTGTCCGGAAGAAAAAAGATTCGATCCCGGTCATTGTTTCTAATAGTGGTCGTTACAGGTCGTATTCCTAATGTACGTAGGAACTTTGAAACATTACAAGAGTGCAACACAACTGGCTGCTGCACTATCCTCATGACCTCGCAGCAAATAAATACCAATTATGATAAATAAAATAAATAAACTCTCGTTTTATGCCAGCGCCACGTCCATTTAGACCTTGGTCGTACTGTAGTTCCGGCAATTAAATCTAAAGGAATGCTCAAGTCGGAACACAATGAGTGCAGAGAATGTTGAGAGCTGCCAACGCTGCAGAAAACTGATTGTCAGAGTTTTGTTTTGGTGCAATCTGGCTCGCAAGAAAACGTAGCGTTGGGTAGTGTGAGTGTGATGTGGCCTTTAAAACTAAGGCCCGTATAATCAGCTCTCAAGACTCTCGCCATTGTACACGCAGGAATGGTCTGCCTAATCGCGCGAGTAGGTATATAGGTACAGTGAAAACAGATTTTTAATGTCTATACTTACCTGCCAATTCCTTACATTAGAGAACAGTAAGGGATGGCAGTAAATTATAGTCAAGATTTAGTTAAGTCGTGCCCTCAACAAATCTATAGCACTGTCACAACTGTCTGTGTGTTTTTGGGGTGGGATGGGATCTACCTCCTAGTGGTCCACCCCGGGCAACGGCAACACAGGCTTGCCTGTGAATAAATCCGGCTGAATGATCCCAACAAAGCGGTGGTAGGCTCCGCAAGGGGCCGCCTGGCTCGCTACCACCCTCTCACCGGAGTCCGGCGCCAAACAGCTTGCTGTGTTCCGTCGGTGCGTGAGACTACTAGTGCCTTTAGGCGTCTTCTGGGTTAGCTTGCTCCATCGTCGACTCTGTCACGGTCATCGCTGACCTTTGTGTCTAGAGTCAAGAGTTAACCCATTCCAAGTAAAAGAAAAAAACAATATCCTTATATTTTCATTATCCTGTCACAATCGCCATTGTACACGCAGGAATGGTCTGCCTAATCGCGCGAGTATACTGTCAAAACAGGTCGTTCGCTTTTTATGCGTCGTTTACCGTTTACGATATCGTCTCGATAGCCATACTCTAATCGTTTGTAAATACGCCTAAGTTGTTACGCCCCTATCGTTTTGCTGGGTCACATGACCCGATGAACCCTAGTCTAAGAGTTTTTAAATAATTAAATAATAGTTATTTATGTAAAAGGCCTAGGTCTATTCCATGGTATGGTAATTGTAAGTAGGGAGGTACAGTTGGACGCTTTTTACTCTCGTCGGGCAATCAGCCTGTATTTCCCTAAGCAAGCAAGCTGAATAACCTTACAAACTGATAAATTGATGTTTAACTGTCGTTCACGACTTGCAGTACGAGTTCCGAAAGCTAATAGGTAAAATGTGAACTTTGTATGGTAAACATAATTCCTTAAAAACGAATGGGGTAGTTACTGATCCATCTTTACAGATGATACTGACAGCGTTACAACGTCGTTCGTGACTGTAGGGTCATACATGATAGTTATAACCTTACCTAGCAGTCTACTGCAAAATTATTGTAAACCTCTTTTTTAATAAAATTCCCTGACTTGACGTAGGGTCATAATGGCAGCGTATATTATCGCTCTTTCAAATCCTACTTGATCTGAACACAAAATTTGAGTAGGGTTTATGTGACACTTTCGATTATGGAAAGCTGCCATTTTTTGACATTATGGGTACGCGGGGAATTCATAACATGATTCTTTGGTTATAAAAACAATTTATAATGTAAAGAAAAATAAATTTGTTCACAAACATTTCGAATTAGCTATAGGTACCTATAGTTATTATAATTAACATTAAAATAAATTAATTAATTAAAATTAAATATTATTATAAAGGATGTTGTATTTTCCTACTAAGCAACTTTATTCTTTGTAAATTTTCACCCTTTTTCATTCGGTAAAAATCCTTTGAGGCTTTGGTTTCGAATCACGTCACATCACGAACCAGCCAACCACTTTACACGGCTTTTGAAAAATAAACTCTCTTGAGATCGAGTATTTTCACCCGAAGTCGGGGTCTATAGTACCCCACTCTGCAGCCAGCCAATTATAAAGTTAAATGAGTAAGTATAGCCCGACAATTGTATAAATGAATGCGGCGAAAAAAGAAACTAACATGACCAACATTCATTTTACTTTTTATCGGGTCTATTAGCGATAGATTTTGGTGGTAAATCATAGGAATTTACCTGGTTCCCGACGTTTCAACAATGTTTCAATTGTCGTGGTCGCGGGTCGACTCACAATGTCTAATTTGTTAGATTAATTTCCCAAACTCGTTTTTCTAAATCCATTTTGGTCTACTTCTGACGCGTGGGTTTCGAGTCGATCCACCCGATGAACTCTGGGGTCAGAGTTTTTAAACCGCCTAATGGCACATCATCATGGCATGGTTTCTGTAACAATCGATCACTGTCAAAGTCAGCGACCGGGACCGACGACTTAACGTGCCCTCCGAAGCACAGAATCCTTTTAGAATCAGGTAATTGTCAGTGCAATGACTAGTTTGGTTGGAAAATCTCACAAAGTAATAAATTAGCTAACATCAACTTTGCGTTCCCCCCTGGGAATCGAACCCAAGACCTCCGGATCGAGAGCCCATGGCCCAGACCACTAGAACACGGACACAGTTTTTTTTTATTGACAGTTGGCTACTTTCCAACTAGTCAAATCAGCAACTTTTTATGAAATGTCTAAAACGCTTTTTTGTATAAAAATAGTGAGTTATGACGTCACATTTTAGTAAATATTGACTACTCAAATCAATAACTTATATACTTTTAACTCGATTATTAAAATCTAAATGTGCACTTTTTTTTAAATGATGAATGAAATCCACAATATTTTTAGCCATCAGTTTTAAGTATAAACGTTTTGAATTTTTTAAGCTACCCAGTCAAGTACCCAATTCTCCATACAAAGCAGCGCCCCTGCCCACGTGCAAATAAAACCTTGCCGTTTTGTACGTAGGTTCATTCCTTTCACACTTGCTGGGGTGGATTTCCATTTGGAGTTGTTTATTAAAATTATTATATGACGGGATGGATAAAAATAATTTCAATTTATTAGTAAACTTCCGGAATTTATAATTATCGGTGTTGTGAGTTTTGTTAAGTTGGACAGTTATTAGGAAAACATATTTTATTTTTTAAGCATCTGTTTTTCATTATTATGATACTGACTTCTGTGTTTATTTTATTTATTTACTCACTTACACTACGAAAACTACATGATACAGGGCACCCATTGTTGCTATATAAAAAAAAACACTGTTCCCAACAAAAACCCCTACAAGAGCGAACTTCGGATGGTAAAAAATTCTTTTCTTTTTTGCCAACCAAAATACCTTGATCCCTGTTTATGCTCACACTTTACCTTTTTTCTTTATTTTAAAGAATGTTGTATATCCCTTTACACTGGCCGTGTAGCGGTCACGTATGCAACAAAAGGAACTATGATAAAGGTCCAGTTGTTATTAAAAACGTCCGGTTTCGGCCCTTTTTATTTATGTCCGTTTTCGGAAGGTCATTGCGAAAAGTCTACGTGATGGAAAATTTCCAGGGATATTCCCTTATTTCATTTCCCTGGGTGATAAATGTGATAGCCAGGGAAAATGTTGAAAGTTCCACCTGGTTACACTGGACATACAATCACAAATTCATCCCTCTTTGGGTAGGCAGTTGGTACGTGGTCGAATTCGAACCACGACCTCCTGCACAGAAGGCCGCGGTCCTATCCACTACACCATCCGGGCTTAATACACCCATAATCAAAGATCGTCTTAACATAATCCGCCATTACACATCATGTATCCGAAAACCATAACTGGGCTATTACACATGGTGTCCCAAATCCAACGATGTTCGGGACAGCCCTAATCTTACTATTATCTTAACCACAATGGGAATTAAAGGGACTATACGGATAGTGAATGTACCTATATACCTACTCACTATTGAATTAGGTAATTAGAGGTATGTGTACATAGATCCTTTCCTTAAGGAGGTAAGTATGGGAAATCGGCTAAACAAGATTCGGAAATTGACTAGTTTAGTACTTTCAAAAAAGTTTTATTGATAAGAACATTATACCATTCTATTCAGTATAAAATGGAGAACAAATAGATCAAATAATAATAACATACAGTCATATAATAAATTACAGAAAAACGCTTGAGAAATCAATGAAAAAGTATGAAATAGTCACGCAGCTCTTGACTAAGAGTAGGTTTTTGAGCGACGTAAAAGCAACAATACTTACATCAAATTAATCGCAAAAGAACAGAGAACACGTAGATGGTCATTGTTTTATAATTCGATTTAAATAGCAATTGCAATTAGTTATTAAATATGCAATATAATTTGGCTCATTTTTGTCATACAAATTAGTATGGCGCGCGCAGGTCAAAATTCAACCTATATTACGACAGGCACGATGTTCCATTCTTTCAGTCGCCTGCGGGCTGTCAAGGTGAGAGGTTACGGCCGCTCGCCTCCAAAATTCCGCCATCTTTTCTTGTATACTTACAAGGTAAAAATCAAGTCTGTCACTGCAGTGGTACCATAGAACAAAAGTAAAATAAGTATACAATAAAAAGAGGTTTTATTTCAAGCACATACCCCATAATGTAGAAATAGTTTACATTACGTAAAATAATAATAATATTATACTAGGACTTTAAAAAAATATGTAGCAATTTTTTAAATAGGGTGTTATTCTACCCATGAAACTGAACAACTTTCCACAAAGAACATAGGTTGAATTACGAAAAATAAATTGGTCCTCCCATACAAATGGTGTCAGCGGCTCGAGTCAATTTCTATGGGCGGGATATTTTATTTTTCATATTTCGAATTATTAAAAAAAGTTGTTCAGTTTGAGAAAAGTTGTTCAATTTTGAGAAAAGTTTCAATTTCCAGAAAAGTTGTTCAGTTTCCAGAAAAGTTGTTCAGTTTAAAATAAGTTGTTCAGTTTGAAAAAAGTTGTTCAGTTATGAAAAAAGTTGTTCATTTTTTAAAGCTGTTCAGTTTGAAAAAAAAAAAGTTTTGTTTAACATTGCCCTCGATTCTGGCCGCCCCATTCTTAACTAATTTTAAGATAGCGCTGTCACTTTCTTTACTTTGACATAAGAACAGGATAGCAAATAAACACATGTGTTTGACGTTCCTAATTTGACATAAGCTGCTTTAAATAAGAACCGAACATAGAGCATGTTCCTTATTTTACGTTAAATAAGCAATCTAATGTCAAATTTAAGCAATTTAATGTCAGATTAGGAATGTCAATGTCATGTGTTTATTTGCTATCCTGTTCTTAAGTCGAATATAAGAAAGTGACAGCGCTACTAATACTAATGCTGTCTCTTTCGAAGGGCATATGTGCAATATTTATGGCCGTACTGTACGTATGAGTGGAGATAAAGCATTGTATGTGTTCAGCACAATCCCCGAAATCGTTCATTAGCCGAAAAAAAGGATCATTTCGCGGATTGGCAAATTCAAAACGCGCTATTCCCAAAATGTCCTTTTATTTCGGTTGTATATCGGCCATTGAGCGTTTTGAAGCAACCATTCGCGGACTGGCAAACACGAAAAAGCCAATTGCCGAATTCGGGGTTTGGCAGGTATGTAAAACGACCAATCCGCGGAGTGGTACTGATGAAATGCCAGCCCGCGAAGTGAGCAGTTTTTGATTCAACCACACCGCGAAATGGCATAGAAGAAATGCCAGATACCGAACTAAATAAAAAAAACGCTGTCATGGGTCGTCGGGTCAACATGGGTCGTGTCGGCGGGGATGAGTTGTCAGTGCGGGGAAGAGTTATCAGTGCGGTGCGGGGTGAGTTTTCAGGGCGGGGATGAGTTGTCAGAGCGCGATAAGTTGTCGGTGCGGGATAAATTGTCAGCGCATCATAAGTTGTCAGTGCGGGATGAGAGGACAACTCATCCCCGCACTGTCAACTCATTCCCTACTGACAACTCATCCCGCGCTGATAATTTATCCCACACTGTCAACTCATTCCCTACTGACAACTCATCCCCGCACTGACAACTCATCCCCGCACTGTTAACTTATTCCCTACTGACAACTCATCCCGCGCTGACAATTTATCCCACACTGTCAACTCATTCCCAACTGACAACTCATCCCGCGCTGACAATTTATCCCACACTGACAAATCATCCCCGTTCTGATAACTCATCCCGCACTGATAACTTAACCCCGCACTGACAACTCATCCCCGCAGACATGAACCATGTTGACCCGACGACCCATGACATCGTTTTTTTTTAATGTAGTTCGGGGTCTGGTATTTTGTCAATACCACTCCGCGGATTGGTCGTTTTACATACCTGCCCATCAAAAAATACCCATCCTCCCTCGCTACAACTGTTCCCGCGCCAGGGCCAATCAAAGCTCCCCATACAGAAAATCCTTGCATGACAAACAGTTGCTGGTAGGGAGAGAGGATACAACAATAATAATAATTTAACACATGAAACACCATAATAGTGCTATCAGCTCCCCCCACGAGCAACTGTTTCTACGCCAGAGCCAAATCAAAGTTCTCCATACAAAAGACCCTGAGCTTGTACGGCAGCCATTTTGAAAAATGGTGGAACCAGAAAACGAACCAAAAATATCGAATCAATACGTCAGCGACCTCACACCTGCTTAATTTCAGACTGATCGGAGCAATTTTTTTTTGGGCGCCATTTTGTATCCGCTATCTTGGATTTTCATGACCACTGGAAGTAGCCCTCCATTGTCCTACCTATCTCTTATCTTTGAGGAGATATTTGACTTTTTATTTTGTATGGCGGCTGGATTTTGCCTAACCCTTACTTTGACAAAATACTGGTCATAATCCAGAGAAAAATTTAGTATTTTGTCAAAATCCTGAGAAAATCCGGTGTTTTGATTAAAAAAACTGGATTTTCTTAGGATTTTGACAAAGTACTAAACTATTCTCTGGGTTATGATTACGCGCTGAATACGCGCAGAGGACGCAACTCATACGTTTAGCGAATGCAAGGCCTGCGGATCATTTTAACCTTTTCACACTATGCTTGCGTTAGTATCGCGTATTTTGTACGCAAGTCAAACGAGCTGAAAACGTGCAGAGACACGCGCACACGCGCGTTTTCAGCGCGTTTTGCTATAGGGCAAGGTGTTAAATTGGGCCATGACTTCTTCCCTGCTAATACTTTCTGATCTAGACAAGATCTTTATTTCAGATGACAGGTGTCTAACTTAAAATGGCAATGTCTCAATAACTATCGATCCTAGAGTACTGGTGTATAGGGACAAATGATAAGCCTTGACGAGATTTACATTTCAAATGACAGCTGTCAAAAGTGACACGGTTATCCGAAATGTAGATCTCGTCAAGGCCTATCATTTGTCCCTATACACCAGTACTCTAGGATCGATAGTTTTTGAGATATTGCCATTTTAAGTTTGGCACTTTCAGGTCTGTTTAGTTGTATTGATGTGAATTATTCAAGACCGGAAATTGCTGCTTATTTTGAAGTCTTGTACCGATTTCCACCAGTTTTTGATTTCATTTAATCTGTTCTTGTTAAATAATGTAAAAATAAACGTTTATTTGATGTGTTCTATGTATAAAGGGTAGATACCTATAAATGTGATCTCTGATCAGTGTTCACTGATGTTCTACAAAAAAAATTAAAAGAGTATTTGTTTTTCTTGAAGAAAAAGGGAATCTCTTGTCGCATATAAATAAGTAAGAAGAAATATTTTTTATTTTTTTATTTTATAGTACAATACTTACCATTACCACGTTAACGCTACGTACAAAAGTGAACATGTCTATTATGCTGAAGAATGTTCTCGGTCTTAGAGGCGCAAAACGTATTTCAATGGTACCACTGCAGAATCAACCAATGTGTGTGTGGACGGCCTGTGCCAGTATGAGTAGCGAAATAACGTCAAATTTTGACAGATTTCGAATACCGAGCTCGAGGACATAGACCCTTAATAGGGTTAGGTTTAATGTGTAACAGAAATAGTATATGCACCTTGAATTATGTGAAGCTATGCCCATGTATCTGAACAACTTTTCCAAAGGAACATAAAACGAAAAACGAAAAATAAAAAATTAACCTCCCATGCTAAATAGGTCGTCAGCTGTTTTGTACGGGAGGTATTCAATTTTTTCCCCCGTTCCAAGTATCCCTACTTGTAGGGCTAGACTGGTAGGGAAACTTGGAACGGGAGAATCCTATTAAGTATAATATAATATTATAAACGTGAAAGTTCGGATGGATGTTTGTTACTCTTTCACGTCTAAACGGCTGGAGCGATTTTAATAAAACTTGGTATGGAGGTAGAAGACTCGTAGCATAATGCTACGACGTAGTAAAATAAATATATTTTTCAATCAAAGGTTTAACCATATAATACTCCATCCGGTTTCATCTACAAGATAATTTGGTCACCCAGAAAATAATTTGCCGACATTATAATCTTACATTATTTCAGCTAATTTCCTTGTTATTTATTGTTGGAAGACGCCATAGAGGCCTTAATGAGCTCTTGCCAAGCATTACGTAATACAATTCCATTATATCAGCCACAAAAGCTAGCCATAAATCAACGCGACCAGTTAAAGATGACATCTTTTTTTAATAACAAAAGGAACCTGCGTCATGTCAACCTTTGTTGGCCGGGTTATCGCGAACAAGCGCGAAATAAAGAGCCTGGGAAGCCATCTTCAGATAAAAGAGGTTTCTAATGCGATAGAACTTGCAAAACATGAAAATATGGTAATGGATTACAGATCCTACGTCTACCGCTTATTTTTTCCTGCTGGACTGAGATCTATAGTTCTTTCATGCTGAATTTAGCACTGGGAGCGATAGATAAACATTACATTCGCAGTAATTTCAGGAAATTTCCGGAGCATTGAATGCAAATAAACTTAGTTTATCTCTGTAGGTACTTACTGAGCGATTTTCTACTTCACACCCGCGTAAGCTCCTAAGTAAATGTAAATTGGATTTGCACTACGGAAAAATGAGGTAACGCATACATTTTTCAACTATTATACATATTTACATAATATTTTAAAACTATTTTTATTACAATTTATTAGGTATGGGTGCCAGATAAGATTTGAGATAAGAGAATTGTAGGTGTTTCCTAACCTTAATATTGGTTTTAGCATTTTCATTACATTACCACAAGCTAACTATTATGTGATAATATAGTGAAGAGGATACGCATTTGTCCTTACTGAACCCCTTGTCAAATAAAACGTAAAATAATTCTCATCCAAACCAGCGAGACCAATGGGCATTGTTCACCCCGAATATTTATCATGTTAAATTTTGTTTGTCAAAACACCCCTCCTACCTCTAACAAACAAATTTACAAACAAGACAGCCATCTTTGTTTCCATCCGAAGTTACAGTCAATATTCATTCATAACATCCACTTTCTCATTCACCACAGGGACCGAATAAATGTAAATCAGCCAGCAAGGGGAGGTAGGGGCAAATTACTTACATTTCACGCTCGCCGCAAGTTCGCGAATCGCGCTGACCCGGCCGTTCCAATTATAAAGTTTAATTACTCATCAGGCGGTGCGGGCAGATGGCGCTAGTTGCGTCACTACAATGTACAGGAGTGGCTGTGGTTATGGACTTATAGTAGCTTGAGTGGGGAAGATTGTAGGGTGAAAAATGAGAAGATGTAGTATTTTAAAGAAGTGAGAAATGTCAATGCCGATCCAATTAAAAAAGTTTAATAACTCATCGAACGGTGCGGGCAGATGGCGCTAAGCGATAGTTGCGTCACTGCAATTTACAAGAGTGGCTGTGTTTATAGGTTTATGGTTTGGATGAGGGAAAAGATCGTAGAGTAGAATTGTGAAACCTTTTTTTTCTGTAAAATTTTATGAAAAAAAAATACAAACTCAGGCGACATTTAAAATTAGATGTGTCTGTAGGAAAAAGATTTGAAATTTAAAACTTAGCTTAGGTTACGTAATCCACTAAGAACGAAACTCATGGATATGCTTGTCATATTATCAGTGTGAATAGGTACTAGGTACTGCTTCATTAATTTTTTTTTCATATTTATTGTGAATTGAAACACCTGATTTATATCTCTATTTTTTTAATCGTAGCTGAAAAAATAATAGACAAAACTAGATGCTAACAACGACTAAAACTCCAACATATTTCAGAACTCAAAACACGACGGCACAAAAGGAAAAGAAAAAAAAAATCACATAAAACTGCGGGTAACGGCCTCCGCATAACTGAATTTATATCTTTGTGCGAGGAGCTAGATTTTTCATTGTAAGTAGAATTGCACTGGCAGGGTTCCAACTTCATTCGTCATAGGATACGACTCGGAAATTGGCGGGGGCACTGTTCACTGTGTGTTAAACTTTGGCCGAGTTATTGTGGCCTGACAAAGTGGCTAAGTCTGCGGATCGCGTAAGAGTCACGGCCGTAATCAATGACTTGAATTTCTTTTTCTTTTTTCAGCTTTGATTCTATTCGTGGTGGCATTTCTTTCTAATTTTCATATAGAAGTTTGCAGAGTTTTTTAAAGTATAAAATAGCATATTTTTCGTTTTTGAGATTTTCTGTAAATATTATTCGATTTATTAATAAGTATTTTAACAATTTTACCACATTTAAACTTTCATAAGCCAAAATTCTGTGATGCTAAGTCAGATACATATTTTTTTGACATTGGAAATTAATTACAAATAGAAACAATTATTTTCTTTTGTTCTTCTTCCAATTTTGATACCTTAGGTCTTAAAAAAATTTAATCCTAAAAATGTCTAGCAAATCAATACGACTGAATTTCAAAATATCTGAAATTAAAATGCCATCATTTTCATAACAACTGTATGTTAATGTTCCATTTAGCCCCATCTTCCCATTACATATGACAATTGCGTATTGTACGCTCAGAGGTAAGATGTGCGGATGTGATATTCAGTGCCCCGATGATTGCGTCTATCAAGTTATACTCAGTTGGATGTCAAGTTAGCGTGTACTCGATTAGCTGAGTAGGATTGTCAGAGTGAATAAATGATTGTAAACTGGTTAACGTGACATCTTGTGTTTGAATCGCTAATGAGTACAGTTATACGTATATTTTTATACTTTTAAATTATTGGTTATGCTTTTATAGACAAAGCATGGCTTAGTAGATGCTGAAAACCCTTTTTTCTACCTTACTATCTGACAAGCTGTAAATAATTTAAAGTGTTCAATTTGTGTATCGCGTAAGTGATAATCCAAAAATATTGATTTGGAATGTTAATTCAATTTTATATCCGAACGAATAGTAAAACAGGTAAAGTTTATACCTAACCGTAAAAATAATACCGACTGTATCCTTCTCTACTCCATTACTTTTTTTCCTAAGACGCAGATTAAGTACGGCAGATAATATTTCTTAGAAACGATGTACAAACCGCAAAGCCGCGAAGCTTGGACCGCCAAGTAATTTCAAGTACTCGTTACCCTCACTTCCTCAGATGTCGGTATACAAAAACCACAGTTTCACCTGCAGATAGGTTATAGAGGAAACTGTAATGCCACTTCATAACACCTACCGCGGAGAGCTATAACTCTTGCCGTGTGTCAGACACCAATGGATGTCGGTACGGTACCACCCCTTTAGCTCTGCCACAGACAGGAAAAGCCAGTGACTATGTAGCTAATATTTATTATGTTTGTAACTAAACAACTACCTATGAGGACTCATATTAAAATTCTTTTTGAATAACACAGGTGTAAAAAAAACTGAATAGAGTATGAACCTACCAATGAAACTGAACAACTTTCCTCAAGGGACATAGGTCAAAATTAAAAAAAAGGGCCTCCCATACCAAATGCGCCTCCAGCAGCCATCTCATACGGCATGATTTGAGACGAATATTTAGACCTATGTTCAATCGGGAAAGTGTTCAGTTTCATCATGTGTAGGTCTACACCGTTTGATTCGCCATTTTTTTTAACACGTAAGAAAAAGAGTCTTCCACTGTCTTCCCGTCTGTGGTTAGATAGATACCAATGTTGTGTACGTTGGTTCCACCCCTGCGTAGAGATTTTTCCCCTTTATTTGAAAAAGCCGAGTTAGTAGTACGTAAATGGGTGTTTTTCAGGATGCGATGTAAATAGCCGTTTACGTGTACGTTGATGTACGGCTAATGTTAGAAAAACAGTTTATTTATATGAATTTAATGTTAGGAAATGTTGAGTAGATTAAACGTTATTTTTTATGTCACAGATAATATAAAGATACCATTTGGTGATGTGTCTTATTTCTTCTTAAATTTAAGTGCTGGGCACTTTTCGGCGGAGTAATCGCCATTTTTATCTGTCTTCTGCCAACGATTTCACTTCCTGATACGACTTGACATTCAAGCTTATTTTCCCGCCGTTTCACCATTGACATACTGAAGTTTCCCGTGGGAATCAGATACTTTTCCGCAGTTAAAAGTAAAGTTAAGTAACTATATCCTCTGTGAAAGTTGTTAAATTTCTCTGACTGCCAAACACCTATACTATCAGTTTGCGGGAAGCTGCCCCTTACATACTCTATACCGGGTGTAAGGGACAGCGTACCAAAAACTGAAAGGGATTGCTCAATGAAACTGAACAAAATAATATATTTCGTTTTCCGTTGGTTTTCCCATACAAATTGTCTGATTGGGGTGGTCATTATGCTTGGAAAAGTCATTATTTTTTTCTTTTCCTGAAAGAAGTTCCTGGTAATAGTTGTTTAGTTTTGTTATCAGTTTTTTGGTACGCTACCAGGTATAAAAAAAAACTAAAACAGCGAACGACGTGAGTAATCTAATATTTTCATCCGGTGATAATGGAATGCGATTTAACTCCATATTGACGATAATTTGGAGCTCAAAACACACTCAGTGCTAAAAGCTGCGATCGAGCCCTGTCACACTCCATCAAAATTGATTCCGGAATCATATTAATCAAAATTGAATTATTTTTCGTACTTATTTGACGTATATTTAATTTAATTTTGGGTACTAGTTATTAATTACATTATTTATAAAATACGAATACAGTTACATTATTTTATAATATAAAATACAACACGTACCTAAATATCAGTCCAAAATCTTCTTTTGTTTTATCTTTGAATAAATAAAAAAAGTATAACAATGAACTAAAAACAAACTTCTACTAATTAATCTTTTTTATGGAACTTATGGATGGGATGGGATGCTGAATCGAGGTAAGATTGCTTAAGAAACTTGCTACAAGAGTGTTCTTTTCTTAATGAGTAATCCTTTTACTCTGAAAATTTATAAATTCTAAGGCCGGTATTTATAATCAGCTCTCAAGAGTGACAGCGAGTTTGAGTTCGTATCAGAAATGTCATTCCAGTACAAAATTACCTGTCAAATCCGCACTAAATATTGCTCTCAATCTTGAGATCGCTTTATAAATACGAGCCTTAATATCTCATCTTATGTAGGCCTTTCTCCTCTCCCTCCATCTTAGTATCAGATCAGATAACACACATTACTTACTGCTACATTACAAAAAATATTGAGTAAACATTTCTAAAACATGACAAAATAAGAAATGTAAAAAAACATCGCGAACGTTTGAATTGTGAACTTTAGATAAACTCTGATAATGTAATGTAATAATCTTTTTGAACAGAATTAGATATAGAATGTTTCAAAGCCTTAAATGTAAAGGTCAAGTTACTTTGGCTCACGATATCAGCACCAGAAGGGTCCCTGTGTGGCCCTAACGCCGATTTATGTAGCCGAATTAATGGAATTTAACATTAAGAGCGTTCATCCGCAGAGTTAGCGCTGCTTCAAAAAAATCACAGCTCTAAAAATAGTTTTTTCTATTGCTTTGGTCTCACGTACTTATACCTATTTCCCTAGAAATAGTCTCAACAATACGATGGACGGTGTGTTCCGGCACTTCCATACTTTAGTACTTTCTAGTAAACGGGCGGCGTTTCAAGAAAAAAATTGATAGTAATCTGGTTCTCTTGAAATTTTGTTTTAAAAACTGGCGCCAGCTCTACCGATGAATAGTCTTAAGCCCTTTCTAAAAAGTACGCTTGAGGAATTAAATGGAACAACCCTAAGAAATCTGGTCGGATAAGATAAGCTTATACGTGCAATGGGTCCAAGAGCCTATTTAATTTGGGTAGTTTAATTTACAGCTAGTATTATTGCGTAGAACAAAGACATCAAAAGACTAGGTTTCTTTTTTATTCGTCTATGATAGAGCAAAAAGGCAAATATAAATGAAAATACATAAATACACAAAGTCAAGTAAAATAAATATACAAAATTACGTCATTTTACGTGTGAGGTACATAACATAAAGTAATACTTATGACTTGTAATGGCCACTGAGTAAAAAAAAAGATCTGAGGATTCGGTTTTAGTGGTGGTAGGTATTGATTGAAAGCATAAGTTCCCAGCTCTGAACCTACACTTTGCCAAATAATTATATTGCTTTATTCAGTAAAAATATCCTGTGAAAGCCAGTAGCTAGGCAACAATAATGTATTCACAGTGAGTGTCGCTTCATTTGATTCCGACACAAACTCAATTTGCCGTCGGAGGGACAAGGCTATTGAGCTCACTTTGACGTTTATAGAATTTAGGATTCTGCCGACAGCTGAAAGTAAAGTATATTTAATACATACAGCCTCCAGCTCTTTGTGACAGCGGCTAAATGAAAGCGGTTTTATTTGCTTCTGATAAGTTGTAATGTAGGTGGAGGGACTGGCTCTCGTAGATGTGAAAAGAATTGAAGATGTTTCAGTCACACCTGTAATTTTTATGATGTAGGCAGAGCGAGAGGGACAACTGCAGGGCCTAAAGTTTCCTTTTCACAATTTTAGAAGGTCATTGTAGATGTGACAAGTTTTAATCCCAATAAAACAACACCTATTGTGTAACTATGAGACCAATAATTTGAAACTTATTTATAGTTGTTTAACAATTTTCACTTGGTTAAAAAATAATTTTTTAATTTTCTGGTATCATTGTTTTTATATTGGTACATATTTCTATGATTTTATAGCATATTTTGATTTTCAGAACTCGAGATACTGCATATTCATCTAAGCTATGCTTTACTGTAATATGCAATCACATACCCCAAGCCACATAATGTACTACGCAATATCGTACCACGAGTTTCATCCTCGGAATAATACAGGGTCCCAGAATGTGTAACAAGACAGATGACAGCACAGTGTGGCTATACCATTACTAATTCAGTTTGCATAAGAAATTAGGACCTTTGTTGATGCCATCTCGGTCAATACCATGAATAGCTCTTGATTAGTCAATTGTAATTAATGAATAAGGATGTGGATTGATGTTGTCATCTTTAGGGATAAAATTTGTTACATTTATTCTTATGTTGGTCATATTGGACGACGATTATGTGCGTTTCTATTTTTATGTTAGCAAGATTAAATTGTATACCATGTGCAAAGTATAAAATGATGAAAATTTTCAATCATCATCATGGGGTGCCATCTTCAAATTGAAGTTTAGAGGAAGAAAGAAGAAACCAACGCGGTCTTGAGCCGCTCTTTTTAGATGGTCATAAATTTTAATAGGTGTAGGAAAACCTAAGTTTGGATAGATCAGTAGTACCTAAATATTGTATTTTGAGACGGTAATAATTGTTCTAAAGAAAGTAATTTTTGTACCATGGACCCTTGTTTTCAAATGCATCTAATATCCAGCATCTAATATTTACACATAGCAACACAACTCGCTTCGAAAACCACTTCACATATTCCATCAGACGTCATCCCTAGGGCAATATACCAGCTATATAGAAGATGCAGTCCTCATTTCGCTCCAGTGTTGACACTATGGAAATTAGGATCAGCTCTGGTTTTAATAAAGGTCGTATTACACCAAGTGTTTATTAATAGCGACGCGGATATTTGCGCGGTGGTTGCGAAACGTCGGTTTGGTGTGTGGTGATTTTAATTTGGCATTGTGATTTGAACAATGAAATACCTATGTTAATAATAATTATGTATGATTATTATTAAAGTAAGAGAAAACTTAATGATTTTTACACATTTTGAAAATATACGGGGTGTAAGGGACAGCGTCCCGCAAACTTATAGGGGTTGCTTAGTTAACGAAACTGAACAACTACCACCAGGATTTTTTTTCAGGAAATGAAAAAAAAAAATTGCTTTTTCATACAAAATGACCACCTCGATCAGACAATTTGTATGGAAAACCAATTTTTTTTTTCCTGAAGAAAAATCCTGGTGATAGTTGTTCAGTATCGTTGACTGAGCAACCCCTATCAGTTTGCGGGACGCTGTCCCTTACACCCGGTATATATGAATATATATTAGATCGGACACATATTAATTATCTGTCTGAAAAACAACATGAGCTGTTTTTAAACTCAATGAAACTAGTATGTTTCATATTGAACTTATAGCGATAAAAACTAGGACTTTGACTTTTCTAACTGAGCAGCATATGGTGCTTATGGTGGTGATAATAGGCTTACAACTTGTCATCAAAACGTTAACGATTCGTGGCAAAAACGGAATACTAATAGTAAAAATAACTAATAGTAATACTAGTAGTAAAAAGTAGAACAGTCCAAACAGCAGCGGCTCTAAAAAAAGAATAAAATATCCATTGAGACATCCAGCTGGTCTAACCCTCATAGACATAGCCATAACTTAAAATTAAGACATAAGCATAAAGAGAAGAACTACATTAGCCGTTGTGAGGAGCCAGGAGCCATTTAAAACAATATATGCGGGACAAACTTAGCACAGCGCACATTTTCTCATTAGCCTAGGACAGGGATCCTCAAACTTATGGCTCCACGGCCCGCTGCTTTTCTTTTTTCAAGTGGGTATTCGAGTCGAGGAGCGCTTGATGTACCCTCGTGTCAGAGGTTTTTAACAGCGTACTACGCTGGTTCAGTGACCAAAAGAGGATCTTGGCCTCCGATTCATCTGACTTGGTTTCTGTGACAATCACGTTTAAAGATAAGCAACCGGAACTGACCGTTTAATGTGGCTTCAGCAGCATGGAATCCTTTTTCTTCACAGACTTTCGAGTAATTCAGTCCGCATTATCCTAACGCAAATCAGGAAAGTGGGAATCAGACCCACGACCTCCAGATCGGAAGCGCAAGGCTCAAATCTCAAGACTGCGGTGGCACTTACGTTCCTTCACAGACAGCAGCGATAACATAAAATCTAGTTGTAAAAGAAAATACAATAAATTCTTAATATTTCTTAAGCATATTCACAAACGAAGGTTCATACGATGTGAATTCTATTTGCTAAACAAATTAACAAATAAAGGTTCGCGGACTCCACTTTGGGTAACCCTGCCCTAGGGAAAGCAACTAGCAGTTCTTTATCACGGAATTAAAGTTGCTAGAAACTTCCTCAGACTCAGCCAAGTTAAGGATAAGTTAGTGTTTGTTAGTGTTCTTCGTTTATTTACATAATTTCGAACGTAACTTCTAATGTATTATTTACGAGCTTAACTATGCAGAATTTTCCGTGTATTTTGAAAAGTAATCTTACAGAAGGACAACTTCGTGACGCTTATACGAAAGATTTTAATAGAATTTGTTTGATATTGGTTGATTTAAACATATTACATACCGGGTGTAAGGGACAGCGTCCCGCAAACTGATAGGGGTTGCTCAGTCAACGATACTGAACACATATAACCAGGATTTTTTTTCAGGAAATGAAAAAAAAATTTGCTTTTTCATACAAATTGTCTGATCAATGTAGTAATTTTGTATGAAAAAGCAAATTTTTATTTTCATGTCCTGAAAAAAAATCCTGGTGGTAGTGTTTCAGTATCGTTGACTGAGCAACCCCTATAAGTTTGCGGGACGCTGTCCCTTACACCCAGTATATTACGTCCATCTTAATAATATTTTAATGCCATTATTTTTTTTTCACCATGATTGATCGCGTAATTATAAAATACCATAAGGCATCGTTATAGTGTAAAACAGGAGTTTAAAAAAAAAAAAATGACCTGATACGATTATAATGGTGATGGACAGATGGATGGATTATTTGGTCATGTGGAAACGATAAAATGAGAAGATTTCGACATTCGTCCCTCAATCAAAAACAAGAAAACTACCACTTCAGACGCTTACAACAGAAGTAATGCCGGTCAAAAACTTCTCTACGCCTTCATTCTTTTCATCTATTAATTAGACTCTTTAATCCTTACAGCGGTAAGTGATAATGACATAGGAACAGAAAATTCACATCTAGATATTGTCTAGACAGCGACCCTAGGGGAGTCCTCTTTGCTTCTTGCCTCATAAATATCCCGGAGAAAAATATTTTTATGTAAATCCCTACAGTTGCAAAGCGACGACAACAATTATAAAACCGAGTGAAAATACTCAGCAAAGAATAACTCCGACTGCTTAATCCTATGTTTTAAACAAAAATCTTTCAGTGTTGGCGCTTTGACCACATCGTTACTTTCTGTCGGCTAAAACAGTGAGCAAACTGGCCTGTTTTGCATAAGCCGGCTGGCTATAAATCTTCTTTGGTCATTTAAATATTTAAGGGTCTAAAATTATTTCGGTCATGTTTGAATTAAATGTTTAAGGGGCTGTTTTGGCGCATACTGTGATGTGGAAATTATTGCTGACCAAATTATATTAACATCAGCTTGAAAAAGGTTTTTGGGTGGGAAATTAAGAGAATGACACTCATACATGTTATGACTGCATTTTGTGTAGTCTAATAGCTAAGTAAAATATGGGATATAGATTTGAAATTAAGAAAAATAATAGTCTTCTTATTCATTTTCGAGTCGACGAACAACCCAATGAACCCAAGTTATTGGTAACAGCTGACATGGTTTCTATGATGACCAATATCTAAGACAGCGACCGCGGGACCGTCGGCTTAACGTGCCCTATAATAAAGCACCGATTTTTTTTGTTACCGACAGTCAGATCAGGTGATTTAGTCCGCATCACACTAACCAAACTGGGTAAAATCTAACAAAGTGATAAATTGACAAATATTAATCGAACCCACAACCTCTGGATCGTTAGCCCATGGATCAGACCAATCTAGCTAGACCACGGAGTCAGTCACTAAAACTTGGTGATTTGACATGTAAGTACAGAGAACATCAAGTCACTCCAAGCAACAATCTCAAACCCAGAAAGAACCGTCGATTGAAACAAGACCCAAAACTACCAACTAGTTTGACGTACTGCCTGTACAGAATATGATACGACGTACGAATACCAACTCCAATTTCAACTTGTGACTCAGCCGTCTGGTTTCATGCAGATTAGACTAATTACTAGTGCATGCAGTGACTGCTGAAGTTTCTAACGTGGAGATTAAGAGCTAGTTTCCATAGTCGAGGGCTGATTCACAATTATTCTAGCCAGTGCATTCCCTTTTAGATGTAACTGGGCGGGAAGTGATCTAAATTATTCTAGTCGTAGTTTGAAAACGGTAGGTATAGATTTTTCGTTTTTTTTTTCCTTATTTACTTCCATGCTGGACTGGGAGAGATAGAAAAACATAGGATTTTCCAGCTAATTTTATTCCTGGGCATACTAAGAATTAGAAGAGGGATACAAACATAAGGGTTTCAGTGTATTGCATGTGGTGATGGGCTGCCAACCTGCCCCTTTGTAGCGATATAGTACATTTCAATCATGTCGAGCAACTTGGAAAAACAAAAAGGACATTTTGCACCGTATTTTTAAAACTAAATCCAAGAGTAGATACTTCTAGTAAAACTTTATTTCTATCTCCCTTAAGTCTTAGTGCATTTTTCCACATCCAGCTAATTACAACCAGCAGAAAGCTCCGCCCTGAGCTTTTATTTGCGGAGGTTACTGAATCTGAGGATAATTCTAAGATTCCACTTCAAATTGCCGATCTCCTTACTCCAAATGTTTAAACGGGCGTGTTATCATTTTAAGTACTTCTTACGGTGAAATAGCTTTTGAATAACAGTGGTGTAGTAAGAGTTTTTAGGTTTTCAGTGTTGTTTTTCTAGTATTGGAAATACCTGATTTATTTTCAATTTTTAGCAATAAACGTGTTCTCACCTCATCTACACAGCATGAAAAAGGCAACATTTTCTTTCAAGCTATTTCTGCTTTGGAAAAGTTATTTGTTATCAAGTACTTTTTATACACCCTGCAAATGAAATTGAGAAGGACATTAATAAAAAAAAATAGGAATAAAATAAACATGAACTAAACTTCTATCATATGGGTTTTCGCATCGAGAAACGAGCAAAAGAAACCTGGTATCAGAATTTTTGTATCGTCATGTCCTTGCCAAAAATACTTACTCCACTTGCAAGTTCTCATTTGTTTTCAATTTGGTATTACTAATAGAATAGCCCTCTGGTGCCTCTGTGCACTTGAAGTGAGCCGTCAATATTCACGATGTCGCCAATATACGCCATTGTCTGTTATCTTGGGTCACGTTGGGCCAACATGGGCCAACATGTCGGGTGACTTGGGCCATGTTGAACGATGTCTGACATGTGTCGTTTATGTTGCTACAACGATGCATCTTAGGAACACTTGGGAGTTAGTTATGTGACCTATTAATGGTTGAATTATGAAGTAACCTACCGTCTAAACTTTAGATTCTAAAGTTTACGGTTTTGAGCGTAACCCGTACTTCCTTTGCTGTGGCAAATGGATAAAATGGATTTATGAATTCATCTTATTTAGAAAAAAAAAACTTATTTTAATTTTCTTAGTTTCTTTTCGATACCTTTAGGGATATTTATGCTAGGGTGCTATTTCCAACCAAGGAACACAAAGCAAAAAATATTTCCAGAAACCTCCCGAAAAAGCATACAAACGGTAAGGATTGCGTACAAAGACTCCTTAAAGAATCCATTCTCGGAAACCCTACCTGCGAATCCTACTGCTTCAATTCAACACTAACGCACCTTTTATAAGCCTTTCGACATTCATTGCCTTTCCAACAACACACACTTCGATAGAAACCTCTTGCTACCGTGTAAAGTATACGAAAATACCCATGGAAATATTATAATCCCAGTTTCGTTGGAGATCTTTCATACGAACTGCGGCGCTTAAGTTTCACACGAATGATTCCAAAGTAGCCTAGAGGTATGTATGATAAAGGACAAACCCTTCCCTAAGGTAAAGTATGTCAAAGATTTAAATGAAAGTGACAAAGAAAGAAACTAACGACTTACTACGCCGCTAGCATAGCCGCCAACGCCATTTTTGACAGTTCTCCCTGTAAGAACGTGACAGAAACTGATAGGGGTTGCCCAGTCAACAAGACAGACGTTTTTTTTTTGACTTTGTCATACAAAATAACCACCTGGATCAGAGAATTTGTATGGAAAATCTAATAAAAAATTGCATTGCAGAATTTCATAGTGGAATTTGTTCAATTTCGTTGACTGAGCAATCCCTATCAGTTTCTGGTACGCTGTCCCTTACACCCGGTATACAGCGCCCTCGTCAACTTCATTTAAAGCCTTGACAAACTATAGGAAAGGTAGACAGAACGGAGAGAAATGTAAGTGGAAGTACATTTTGACATTGTGGTAACTCAAATTGAAGTTTGGTTATATTCAGGTTGAACGTGCCACACATATTCTTTAGTCAGATTTTGACGTGAAATAAAGTACTTATTATTTTTCATCTGCATCAATAAAATATCTTTCATAAGGCTACGAATTGTAATAAACTTCAATTAAGTATTATTTTATTTATTTGAAAGCAGTTTTACAGGCAAATAGCGCGGTTTGGGAGCGATTATGTAAAAAGAAGACTTAGGCTCGTATTTATAAAACGATCTCAAGATTGAGAGCAATATTAAGTATGAATTTGATAGACCGTTTTGTATTGAAATGACATTGCTGATATGAACTCAAACTCGCTGTCACTCTTGAGAGCTGATTATAAATACAGGCCATAGATTTGTGCTTTGTGATGCTTGGTCAATATATTTGTCTAATTTTATAACTAAAAGAGCAGAATATTATCTTTTTTGTCTTACTAAAATGAGAAAAGTGACGAAATATGGCGAAATTTACTCTCAAACTGAATGTTATAAAAGAGTCCGTAGCTCATACTTGTAAAAGAAAACACATTCCTGAGATAGACTGCTTTTACCAAAGAACAAAGAGGATGCCTTCCAAAACTAGAAGAAAGAGGTTCATGCATTATGTATGAAACTGCAACCTCCTGGGTAAGTAGTCCAAAATTTTCATTTTAGCTTCAATACTTATTATATTCACGTAGGTTTGGATATTCTTGAAAATGAAACGCAAAGGAATAAACACCTTTTGATACGATATTACTTACTAAATAGGTACTTCTATGCTGGACTTGGAGCGATCGAAAACTATAGAGGGGAGACATGAGGGTTTTAGTGTTTTGCAATTTAGGTAAAAAGCAGTCAACCTATCACTTTAGCAGACGTCGTAGTTAACTCTTTTGAATTAAGCCTCGTAATTAGGTATAACTTGTCAAACGTGACGATCAAACCTAAAACCTCATTATGAGGTCGACTTCCTACCCCGTAAGGGATACAGGTCTGACAATATGTATGTATGTATATTTCCGTAGTTTACGATATACCTATTTCAGAAAGAAACGTAAAAGTATGTATGTATATTTCCGTAGTTTACGATATACCTATTTCAGAAAGAAACGTAAAATGACTCGATGATTATTCCTTTTGTTGAAAACTTTGCTTTAGGTAAAAACAGAAACTCGTTCAGAAAGGCTCATCAAAGATTTTGTTATTATTTTAAGCCACCATATCAACCCGGAGCTAAACACCGCACCCTGAAAATCGATAAATAAACCGTTAGACTCCCCAAGCTCCAGTCCTGAACCTTTAAAGTGGTGCTTTAAACTGACTCATACATAGTAAACTGCCAGTCGATATTGGCGCTCTGCAAACCGTTCCAGTCGCAGACCTGGATTATGATAGACCACGCATACTCAACATAATTGCTTAGATGGAAGTAGATATGTATAAAGCATCTTCTTTAGCCTCTTATGAAGTAGATTGTTATAAGCCAGACTCTGTGAGCTCGAACGTGAAACGTTTAGGTGTTTTAACGGCGTTCAACCACGCCAACTCGTAGTTTTGGAATAACTTAGTTTTTTTGTGCGTTTTTCGCACTTTTTGACGCAGCCACTGCATATCTTGAAATCTAGTTGCTAATTTTCCGGCTCTATACGTCGATTATGCAGCGTGACAGAAACGCTGAGAAATCGCGTTACTGACGCGCAAGTGCAGCGCTGCAAGCAAGCATGCCTCTGATAGTCGCTAGCGACTTATCCGCATTTTGCGATTACGCCGCACTTCAGTCGCTGTAATGCGAAGGGGTCGGAGTTTGAATGTGAAGGCAGCATTGCCCACTAGCCATCGATCGATCGATCCTTTTCGTTAAAAAAATGGGACGGAAAAGGATTGAACGGTGCACTAATTTCCCATTCCAGTGAGCAAGAGGGCGTATAACCCGGAGGAAAGCAGTGAAGGCAGTCTTAAAATTCCGAGCAAATAGGTGGGTCATTGCGGTATCTACTCCAATCCCTGTCTGTATTTCTAGCCAAAGAAAATATAGGAAAGATGTTTTGTCGGGGGCTGTTTGCCGAACGTGCTATCCAAGTGTTGGGTTTGTTTGCTCGGAATCTGGAATGGAAGATCCGTAGCCACATTTTGCCGTCTGTAACAGCCAATAAATACAAATCTTGAATTTTGATATGAATACTTTTTATTTTAAGGTAATGCAGCAGGCAAAGTTTCATACTTAAATGGCTTTCTGAAATATTTTTGACTCTGTATAATTTGTTTAAAATTATATAAAATAAAATCCGTATGATTAGTAAGATAAAATATTATTAATATATCTATAATAGAATTAATTTAGTAAGACTATTATTCCTCCTCTCTTAAACTAACAACGAAAAACATAAATATCTACTTTATTATCTAGAAAATAAGCATGATTAATTGCTGTTCAAAAAATTACTACAAATGCATTTTTCGGCACTATAAAAGTACTAAGTATTAAGAACTATTATTATAACTACTGACATGCTACTAGACTAGTTGAATTTGACATTCCTTGTCTATATCAAAGAACATTCAGCATAACAAACAGAGAGTTGATAGCTAATCAGCGGCAAGCTTGGCCAAAGCGTTTGATCTAAACATTTAACTAAATGTGGTTTTGTTCGACATGGAACTAATTTTCAAACTCAAGTTCTCCTAGCTAAGTATTATTATTGCGGTCGGCGGTTCTCTGCCCGAAATATTCTATTTAGTGGCTAATTTTCAGTTGTGTGTTAGGGTTTTTATGTGGTGTGAAAATACGTGCGAAATGAAGTTTAGTTGTTTGCGCAAACATTACGAATTATTGTGCTTCGGAGGGCACGTTAAGTCATCAGTCCCAGTCGCTGTCTTTAATAGTGGTCGTTAGGTACATAAACCACGTCAGAGATCTATTAGCCATCCTTTTGGGCGGTTTTATAATATTCTAACAATAGGGTTCATCCGGTTGTACTCCCACTAGAACGACCACCCTCAAAGACAGATAGTAGCACCGCCGTCTTCACATGCCCTCTGAAGCACGGAATCTTCTCTAACTGAAAATCAGGTGATTTAGTGAATTGTCCTAACGAAATAAATAAATTGACAAATATAAACTTTGAGTTCGAATCTACGACCTGCGGATCGAGAGCCCATGGCCCAGACCACTAGATCACGGAAGCAGTTAAACCTACCTAGTTACACTTACCTATAAGCACATGGAAGGAAATGGCCCTAGCGATTAATGACCACCCTCGAACCCACTACCTGTCGGCTCTAGCTTTAATCAACGCAAATGTATTGGAAAGTAATATGTGGTTTTTGAATTTGGGACCACGGGTCCCTAAATTGGGAACAGTTTTCAAACGGGGTCATGGTTCGATTTAGATGTGATGGGAAAATGTAGCGGGGTATTTTGAGTTTACATAAAATTCGACAATTTTAGATTTAATAGGTAAAATGTTATCTTTTTAGTAAATTGTTATCACATTCATCGCCAAAAAATATATGACTACAGAATATTTCATAATAACAAAGGAAAACATAATTATAGGTAGATAAAGTTTTTTTTTAATTTGGCCTGAATATGCTAACAGTCTCATAAGTTAACTTTATGGTAGCTTAAAAAATAATCTCAATTTTTAAAAACTTGCCATTTTAAATTGAAAAAGTTTATAAGTATCCGTCACTGAGCTTTTAACAAAGTACACACTTCTGCTTTTCTTGCGAAAATATCTGCTGGGAGACACTGTGCGTTTTCTTAAGGTTTTTTTTATGATCTGTATGAAAATAAAAATGTTTTATTTACCAAACATGATTATAAAATATGATGATGATTATAAATGTATTTGGCTTTGGTTCGGTTCTAACAGTTCAATTTCCATACAATAATTTGCAGGTATTGAACATAATTCCATGCTTCCATGCTGGACTGGGAGTGATAGAAAAGCGTAGAATGTGCCAGCTGCATCTCCTCCCGGGCATGCTGTAAAAATCAGCTAAGGGAATCGAGGGTTTCAGTGTATTGCAATTTAGGCGATGGGCTGACAACCCGTCACTATAGCAATATACATAATCATCATCTGTATTAGCCCTCGAAACTTGTCAGACGTGGCGGAACAACCTATGTTTCGGTCGTTTTTGCTCTGCCTACCCCATTAGGGATACAGGCGTGATTTTATGTATGTATGTATGTATGTATGATGATTATAAATGTATTTGGCTTTGGTTCGGTTCTAACAGTTCAATTTCCATACAATAATTTGCAGGTATTGAACATAATTATCTAAATATTCAAGAGTTACCTATTGTAATGGTGATATAAATCTGAGTGATGTGATCGTAGTCGAAACATTTCAAACAAAAAAGAATTCCAGGTCTTATATTTGCTTGCCAAGGTTTAAGGTGTGGACCAATCCATGAAACCAAACAACTTTACGCGAGGAACATTGTTCAAAATCTGAAAAATTAATTAGCTCATCAAAATCACTACAGAAACAAAGTTGTTCAGTTTCATCTCATACCCATGACACACTTCAAAGTTTGGTCAGCTAAATATTGTTTACACCCAGTATTTCAACTCAAAAACACTTATTCAAGTTGTGATCACTCAGCGTTTTCTTCAAAGAAACAATGTAAAAACTTTTAAATTGAGCTACCCAAGCTTCGATTCGTTGAAAACACTTTTTAATCGCCCAACTTTCTCAACACGTAGCGAAGTCACCGTTATACCGCAGACTTTCGCTATTAAAGTGCAAAATGTAACATTAATTTGCTGATCTAGTGATATAAATGACATTTATTGAACATTTAGAAGAACTGAAAAAAAAAAAACTGAGGCCTTACAATCTGCTCTTGACTGAGAGCGAGTTTGAGTTCGTATGAGAGATGTTATTTCAGTACAAAACGGCCTGTCAAATCAATACTTAATATTACTCTCAATCGTAAGATCTCTCTATAAATACAAGGCTAAGAAGTGTTTTTATTGTCTACAATATTATTAAACTCTTATTAAACAGAGATTTTAACTTTGACGATTCAACACTTATTTAACTGCGGGTGAAAAGTATTCAACAGGAAATCACTACGAAAATGTTCTAAAATTTATTGTTCATTTTATAGTATACAATCCCATTTCATCCATCACATTGTACCCCAATAATATTAATTATACCTATACTTAGTAGCCTAGTAGGTAGAACACACTCTGAGTGAATTGATTGAGACAAATGCATCAGTCGGTCTGGTAAATGCCTAAAGTTAATTTTGTGATACCGAACATGGTTGGGGGTAAATTGCTTCCGGGTCCGTAGATATACCTATAATCAAGTATACAAACTGCCTCCGTGGTCTAGTGGTTTAAGCCATGGGCTCTCGATCCGGAGGTCCTGGGTTTGATTCTCAGGGGGAACGCAATGTTGATATTTGTTAATTTATCACATTGTGAGATTTTCCCCAGTTCACCTGATTGTCCGAAAAGAAGAAGAAGTCTTATGCCAGAGGCCTAATTAGCTGTGCTCTTAGGCGGTTTAAAAACTCTGACACTAGGGTTCATCGGGTCGATCGAAACCAACCTCAGAAGAAGAAGAAGAAATTTGTGAGTGTTTATGTCGCAGTAGGATTGTATTTACACGAAACTGAACAATTCACCAGGAAATTATTTCCCATAAAAAATGACCACATCGATTACACAATTTGCATGGTAAAAGGTGTTCAGTTTTGTTGACTGAGCAATTTTATGAGTTTTTGTCCCTTACACCCGTTATGTGCCATACCTACTGTTTCTATTGTGGCTCCCAATGATACCCTCCATAGATTCGTGAACTGTAATATACACAAATATTATAAATTGCAATATAAGTACTCATATAACAGAGTTCATGCTCAAAATATAAAATAATATTTCAATTTTAATCCTCAATATTGCCATGGAGGTTTCAAATCGAAATCGAAAATGGAGTTGGAATCATTTTGATTGTTTGCCCAAATACAATAATTACAGTTGCTTTCATGAGGTAGATTTTGTTTTAGTTATTACATAGCTTTCAAGCTGTTATAAATTTTGGGGTATACTAAATCTGAAAAACTTTAGAATGATTTTTATTTTGAAAAGTGATATTTTGTTAGTAATATGCGATGGGTAAGATATTACCAACTTTAGACTGGAAGTGATAAAATCATACTCGACAAAAGAGTGAGTTCAGTAGCCTTAAAGACTCTTGACGTCAGCATATACCAAATACAGGGTGTTAATTTAATTGCGTGCCATAGCTTAGGGGGTATTTCAGTAACGTAAAAGGAGCTCATAAAAAATTAAATCCAACTGAAAAAAAAAAAACAAAAAAAAAAACAAAAGTCGTTATTTATAATAATTCCAAGAGCTGCGTCTGGCCCTCGCGCTATAACCGAGCCCACGCGAGTCGCTATTACTGGTCGATAGCGACTCGCGCGTCGCGCGGGATTGATTATAGCGCGAGAGCTAGACGCAGCTCTGGGAATGATTATAAATACTTACCGACTTTTGTTTATTTATTTTTTGAGTTGGATTTTTTTATAGGTTTCTTTTACTTTACTGAAACACCCTCTAGCTATGGCACGCAATTAAATTAGCACCCTGTATAGAAAAGTATTTGACGCCAGATTCCAGTAAAAGTTTGATAACAAGCCAGGCAACCCCACGCAAACAGGACTTGTTTCCACGCCAAGACTCTATAAAAAAAAAAAAAGTGGGACATACAAACAGATTAAATTTAGCAAATGTGATGCCAATGCCTGGACCCCAAAGTAGATTCCTTACCTCCTCACAACTCTTTGTCCTACTCTTCAGCAAAGTATCTACAAGTTATGAACATCTAGCCATCAATCAGTAAGTGACAGCGTCATTATTACATCCTGTCATCCCTTGTCATGGATATAGGTCGAATTTACTTTGAGAAAATATCCAAAATTGATATTGGTGTCGATTCTGAGTAACTAACATAATATTCACTAACTTTGAAGTTATTGTAGTTATTAAATTATTCAGTTGACCGAAAGAAGACCGGAAAGAAGATAACAAAAATCTTTAGCATTTTTGTAATTTATCATTGTCAATGATAACTCCAACAAAAACATTCTAATGTTGTCTCCATTTTTACTCAGTTATTTCCAAAAATTCGTACATGAAAACTGAAGTAAAAATAAAAGAAATACCAACCAACCATGACACAGATACTCTATAAATGAGGAAGACACGGCGAAGGAAATGAGGTTATACGTATGCGACGCATGACAATCGATCTTCCTCCGAAAGTCACAGGAGATCCGTAATATCCCTAATATATGCATGAAAGTATCGCACACCAATACAATACGCAAATCTCTTCGATTCCTCCTGAAATCGGTCACTCCGCTTAACATTAATATGCAGATAGAACAAAGTTCGCAGTTGCCCCACAGGAGAATGCCGTAGCGTAGCTTACTGGCTTAACAAATTTCATTTCAACAATCCCCGCGCTTCTAACTTGATCGATGTACCTGTTAACATATTTGCAACTTCAGCATAACCCGGCGAGTTTGTGGAGACACGTATTTATGTTGCTGTTGCGAGGAGTGAGGTAGCAGCTGCATTTCGCTAAGTAAAGTTTTTAGGTCAGGTCAGGAGAGGTGAGCGAGCGTTGTCACTCTGCATGTGGCTTTATTCAATAATAATTTCAATGGAATTACGGAGAAGAGAGACAGTTATTGAGGGATGTAAGGATATTCTATTTGAGGTAAAATACCGAAGCGATATTACATTGGTGGCAATGATTGATGATACAAGAGAATAAATATAGTGGCAAATAATGTTACACAAAAATGTGATTGACACAAAACACGTTTGCGGAATCCAGAAAAATTAGTTACTTAGAACTCTTACATTACAATAAGTTATCTTTATTATCTTTGAAGCATTAATATTATTAATACTGGTAAGTACCTTTTGTATGATGACCGAAAACGGGCAAAACCTGCGATACAAAAAACAAGCTTTAAAAGTAACAAAAATTACTGTTACTTTGTCTTAATTTTACATTGTAATCAAGCCAAAGTGCCACTTAGGGAGAAACTGAGAAATGACATAAAGTCTTAAAAAGCCAGGTCTAAGTTACCTACATTACTTATTCAAGTAGTTCCTGTACTAGTTCCACGTCCGTTCTTTAACTAACTTGGCCTAGGATGTTTCTAGTTAAGGAGACCGAGAAAGTTTTTATTATTCTTGAAAAGCAAGAAGAGTATTTAGTTTCGATTTGTGTTACTCTGTACGCGTAAATGCTTACTATACTTTATTCTATAATTTGGATAGTTTGGTTTTAGGTGTTTTAGTGAAATTAGTAATACCTACTTGCCTATAATTTATAGAGTATTTACCTGTTCACAATTCAAAGCAGTTTTTAATGTAAAGAGAAAGAGAGAGAAAAATAATATGAATAACAACTAAAATAAAATCTAAAGTACGTACTCCTACCTACTTGTACGTACCCACTTGACTTTCACTTAGTTTTTTATTCGGAAGAGATAGGTCATGGCCAGGCCAAAATCTCGGATAAAACAACATGCTTTGTGCACTTGTCGTGATATCTACTATTTCCGTACATAATACCACTTCACTTTGTTTAAACAGTTTGTAAGGAAAAAAAATGTTTTCTTCACAGAAGAATTAATTTGTGAAAGTTGGTTAATCAGTTTCGTCTGAACATTGAACAACCCTTATCAGTTTTTGCGATCTGACAAAAATACCTTGAATAAACTTGTTTTTTTTTTTTATTTGAGTAAAATCTTTTAACTTAGACCAAAGCAAATAAAAATGCTTCGTTGCAGTTTGTAGCTGGTGTCAAGTTGGTAAGGCGTCCCCCGACGTAAGGCGATCCGCGTAAGTGCCCGTCTTCTTTAAATGCATCTCCAAAGGAATTGGTTGCGACTTGCGACGACGACTGTACATGAATATTTTAGACGGTCAGCTGTATTCTCGAATTTGATGAGATGTAGTCGATGTTGAATTTAATATGATAGGAAATATTAATAAAATGAAAAAGCAATGATATTTCCGATGATAAGCAAAGAAAATACTTTATCTAAAATAACTATATTGGATTCAATCATGCAAAGAAATGACTTAATCACAGAAAAAGATTTTTGAACAATTAAATGGTCGCCATTTTATACACAACATCTTCGTGAGAAAATTTTGTCAAGAGACAATACAGCAACATTAAAAGTGACCCACTTACCCAACCATTAGTTTTTACGATAACAGCCCAGTCCGAAACTGCATACCAAATGTAATGTTATTACAAGGTACCTCCTACAGCCTGAGACAGACGCCATGCTGCTAAAGAGCCTTGGTATTATGCACAATTGCAATTGCCTTGCAATTCCTTTGCCTTTCGAGATTGGTAGGATAGCATTTATAGAACACTTGATGGTAGAATACAAGAATTCTAAGCCTTTGCGACTCTAGAATTTGATAAGTGAAATTACTAAAATTTCAGCCGCAATTAAATGAATTTTACCGGAGAAATGAATTATTTGTCCATTGTAAAAAGTAGTTTATGTCCAAAAAAAATTTTTCGCATAGAGACTGATTCAAAAACTGCACTGCACCTACCAAATGCAGTGTATAAAATGGCACCCAAAATCCTTATGTTCAAAATTGGTCCATATAAGTGTAACCAAATTTATAAAAAGAAAACGATTAGGCATGTAAAATAAACAGTTTATGATGGGTAAAATACGTTAGTCGCTTGTAAGGGATTTTTGTCGTTTCTATATAAGATGTTTTTCGAACTCTATGGTTAACAGTATGTTCATACAAGATACATAGTTATAGCATCTCTGTAGTGTGATGCAGATCCCTAAATAGCTTCGGACGTCTCAGTTACTATTATGCAAAATGCAATGGTTGCCTTCCAATTCCGGACCACCTCACTGAGAATACCTTCCAGCATTGGTCGGATAAGATCTAAAATATCTAGGTTATTTCTTTCTATAATACTTGTATAAATAATGCATTGTCTGAAAACCATTTTAATATCATAGTTTTACGGAAAATAGTTTTATTATTATTATTTTTTTGAGGCATATGTGGGGCCGAAGCCAACAGCCCAGAGGCCTTTTTATACCAAAAAATTTATTGTGATTATTATTATTCCTAGCCAATTTTCCCAGCAAAATAGTTTAAAAAAGAAAAAGCTATTGGAAAATGTTTAAGGAACACGGATGATAATATTTCTTTTACGAAGCACATTAGTTTCTACTTCAAATTAATTTTTAACTGAGAAAAACCACTTTTAACAAATTCCTGAGAAATTGACTTTGACATATTGGTCAATAATTATTACGATTTTGGGAAAGTTAACTTTCTCCCAATATGTACCTAACCTACTTATCTAACATAAAAATGCAATGGGCTTATACTAGGAAAGCATGTATTTCCAAGATGTTGTCTTGCACGGAACGACAAGACTCCAAAATGCAAATGCTCTCCAGACCTAGTTACAAGCTCAAGATTCCAATCCCAAGTGAAGCAGGTTTAGAACACTACAATAGCTTTCAATTTAGTTAAGAATACCTAATATTTGTTTTACTAGAATAGAAGTACTTGAATTCAAATAAAAGTTTGTTTAAGGTTATCAATGTGAAATGCAAACAATCATAATAAAATTAAAACAAGTTGTCTGAAATCAAATATAGATTATGAGTTTTCAAAGAATAAAGGATACATGCAAAAGTCATGCCTTCATCCCTTACGGGGTAGGCAGAGCGTAAAACGCCTTGCAAAAGGCGCCTTTGCGAGTTTGTCAAAAAAGTGACAGTTTATCAGCCCATCGGCTAAATTACCTACAACACACATTAAACTTCGAATCCCTTTTGCTAACTGCTACTCTACAGCATGCCCGGAAGGAATGGGGCAGCTGGAACATTCTATGTTTTCGCTCCCAGTCCATCATGGAAGATTTACTAGACCTAATTACTTAGCCAAAGACTACCCAGTTCCTCTCTAGAAATGAAACAAGGTATAATTAAATCACTCCTCCACAGAAAGAACAAATTACAGTCGAAGCGCGTCCAGATGCCCATTAGTCAGTTAACTGGGGGTAGTTTTTCAAGTACTTAATGCCCGCGAATGTTGACAAACTAACCGCCTTTTGCCAGAAGACGGGCGGTGTAGGTAGAAAATGAGAGGTCATTACCTCGTCTGAAAAGTTGGTAGAATCGATACTTTGTAATGACTTAAGTCTTTAAGGTTTTAAGTTAATTGAAATTACATTAAAAGTTTGTCGTTTACTCGTGTTTTTGAAGATCTTTAGTTAGGGCTGTATTTGAAAAATTAATCACTTGAATTTTCACCAGGTAATTACCGAAGTATTTTTTACGAAAACTTTGGCTGTAGCGTCGTACCTATTCAGACATAATTTTTAATTCTTTAATTGATTTAAAACATCATGAAATATCGTTAGGCAGTTTTTCCAAACTAAAAGCGACAAAATAATTTAAATTACTTTAGCAAACAAACGCGGCAGCGACCCGACATTCATTTGCTATTCACGTGCGTCGACGAAACGAAAGCTTCCTTACAGATGCAATGTGAACGGAATAGTTCCACCTAATTTATAGGAGCCTGGTATTTTGTTGGCAAGGATGAGGGAAGTGTATTTCTTCTTCTTCTGTCGTGTGGGTTTCGAGTCGATCGACCCGATGAATGTACCCAAAAAAATATACTTAAGGTACATAATAAAACGTGTACCTAAAGAAAATTTTGTTGTTAGTAGAGAAGTGCGTTGACGAAAAATTATTTCTCAATATTTAAATTAAGCACTTCTACTAAAGAGGTTAATCATTATTCAGACGACATAATATTTTGCATCATTTTTAATAAAGTTCTAGGACAATTACGTCTTTAATGTTACTTACTTTATAACAGAAAAAGAAGTTTAATAAATTTACCAGACACAATTTTCGCCATTTTTGCCAATACTAGTAGAGATTCCTTTCTCAGGCAGTTCCCGAAGTGTAAACATAGTTACGTTTCGCGTTTTATCGGCCGCTCTTTTATTTTTCGTTAGTGTCTAAGCCTTGGAGCTGATTGGAAGCTTACTCTCCTTGCCGAAGTGATTGGGTTTTTGTGCCTTTGAATTTAGAACACTTTTTGCTCGTTCCTGCATATTTAAATATGGACAAATTACTTTTCGAAGAGGGCTAAGAGTTTAGCAGATGAGTATGATAATGTTTAATTTTGATTTTTGTACGTTTTAGAGGATTTTTTGGCAAAAGGAAATGCCTTATACGGTTTAGAAATCATGGTAGGTTTACACAGTTAATATTGTAGAAACTACCTAACACTTAAATAATATTTGTCTTTATTTAAAAATGTCGTTAGTATCAATCATAAAAAAAATGTTAAGATTTAGGAACAAGTCCTTTTAAAGGTTGTACGTAGGTAGGTAAATACCAATAGCTTATTTGACGGAGTGGTAACGGAATGGAATAACAAATTTTAAAATAGAATATCGGTACCGTCGCATTTATCGGTAGGACGGAGGATGATTCATCAATTTGAATATCGATAAAACGGGGCCCCGATATTCCAATTTTAAAATTCATCACGTTCTCCTTTTCTCTGCATTGCTCGGAGCGAGAACCGAAATCTTTGTTTTACGAACTTTTTGGATCTCAAGAGATTGACATTTATTTGCTCACCAGTCTTTGTGTTTCTTGAAATATCGAGTGGGCCCGATACCGAAACCTCGCGTTTGTATTTTATTCTTAATCAACATAAATACGGTTTTCCTCAAAATATGTTGGAAGCATACAAGCTTATTGATGTTTTTATGGTTTGTTTCCTCGTACATAGCAAACATGTGGGGTTGTGCTTGTTTCTCTACTTATATCATACAAAGATAAAAATGTAACAGGCATAATTATATTTGTACAAAACTAAGCAAAACTCGTTATAGATGGGTAAAAAATTTCAATTAATTAGTATACGTAGCTTTTGAATTTTCTATAATTTACAAAAAAATACACATAGCCCTTAAAAAGAGACACTGAGATATCGGGTCAATTTGCGAAACAAACTAATATAAACAGCACGTATCGTGTTTAGTCCAAACATTCCTGTAACGTACATTTCTTATTTACCCATTGTCTAGTCTACCACAAAACGACCACTGGGAACCCTTAGTCGCGACGTTTTAAATTTCAACCAAAAATTGCGACAGCCCAATACACAGGGGTCGACTACGCCGGGTCAATAAACAACCTTCGGAACGACCTGGTGCTGAATAAGATATCCTCTATAAGGAAAGTGCATGCATTACTATTCCGGCGAAGTTACTTCGTGTAATAAGGGCGGAATACGGGAGTATACTCCCGGTATAGTCGGGTGCCGAGGGAGTCGATACATGCAGTCCTGGTACATGTACGTAATCAATGCCAGAGTTTAGTCCCCTGTCTTCTTAAAGTTGCACGAGCTGAGGTGATCATTGATTGAGTTACGAGTAGCACGTCTTCTACTTGATTGGGTGTATAATTTTGCTTTTATGAAGGGTGATATTTGAATCAATATTTAAATTCAGTCAGTATAATCGCTCTCTAAGGCCCGTATTTATTATCAGCTCTCAAGAGTGACAGCGAGTTTGAGTTCGTATCAGAAATGTCATTTCAGTTCAAAACGACCTGTCAAATCCATACTTAATATTGCTCTCAATCTTGATATCGCTTTATAAATACGAGCCTAAAATCAACAAGTAAAAAACAAATGAGTCTGTTGATGTATTTTGTTTCATTAATTTACTTACACCTTCACATTTTTTTTCTTAGTAAGATTTACAGACAAATATATAGAAATAAAATAGATATTCCAATGCTATTAACAAATCTTATGAAACTATATTTCTGAAGAGGTTTGAAGATCGACAAAGTACCAGGCTAACATGAACGAGGTGAAACTATTCCATTCACATTGCATCTGTAAGGAAGTTTTCTTTGACGGACGTGTCCACGAATAACAATGAATTTCGGGTCGCTGTGAACTCGTTTGAATTATTTTCTTGCTCTCTTTATTTATGGTATAGAAAAGAGGTAAAAGCCTAAGAACTACCAATTTAAAAGCAATATTCCCTTGCCCTCATCAAAAAATTACCAGACTACGAGAAATAAGGTGCATCTTTCATATTTCATCTTTATTAGAAAAATATTCATAACCTCTCGTACTCTATTTTATTGGTTTAGCCACGTCTAAATAAGTATTCTAGTGAAAATACTTCATTCCCGCGATTAAACTTGTTAATTACTAGCCTTCTGTCAGCGGTGTCACCCGCTGTTTAATGAATTTTCTCTTGGGAATGATGTACTTTTACCGCGGTAAAATTATACACCCAATCAAGTAGAAGACGTGCTACTCGTAACTCAATCAATGATCACCTCAGCTCGTGCAACTTTAAGAAGACAGGGGACTAAACTCTGGCATTGATTACGTACATGTACCAGGACTGCATGTATCGACTCCCTCGGCACCCGACTATACCGGGAGTATACTCCCGTATTCCGCCCTTATTACACGAAGTAACTTCGCCGGAATAGTAATGCATGCACTTTCCTTATAGAGGATATCTTATTCAGCACCAGGTCGTTCCGAAGGTTGTTTATTGACCCGGCGTAGTCGACCCCTGTGTATTGGGCTGTCGCAATTTTTGGTTGAAATTTAAAACGTCGCGACTAAGGGTTCCCAGTGGTCGTTTTGTGGTAGACTAGACAATGGGTAAATAAGAAATGTACGTTACAGGAATGTTTGGACTAAACACGATACGTGCTGTTTATATTAGTTTGTTTCGCAAATTGACCCGATATCTCAGTGTCTCTTTTTAAGGGCTATGTGTATTTTTTTGTAAATTATAGAAAATTCAAAAGCTACGTATACTAATTAATTGAAATTTTTTACTATTCTATTAACAAATCTTATGAAACTATATTTCTGAAGAGGTTTGAAGATCGACAAAGTACCAGGCTAACATGAACGAGGTGAAACTATTCCATTCACATTGCATCTGTAAGGAAGTTTTCTTTGACGGACGTGTCCACGAATAACAATGAATTTCGGGTCGCTGTGAACTCGTTTGAATTATTTTCTTGCTCTCTTTATTTATGGTATAGAAAAGAGGTAAAAGCCTAAGAACTACCAATTTAAAAGCAATATTCCCTTGCCCTCATCAAAAAATTACCAGACTACGAGAAATAAGGTGCATCTTTCATATTTCATCTTTATTAGAAAAATATTCATAACCTCTCGTACTCTATTTTATTGGTTTAGCCACGTCTAAATAAGTATTCTAGTGAAAATACTTCATTCCCGCGATTAAACTTGTTAATTACTAGCCTTCTGTCAGCGGTGTCACCCGCTGTTTAATGAATTTTCTCTTGGGAATGATGTACTTTTACCGCGGTAAACATAGGTATGTTACTCAGGGTGAACATAGCTTTCTAATAGTGAAAGAATTTTTGAAATCTGTCCAAACAAACATACACACACAACCACACACACAAAAATACAAATCTTTCATCTTTATAATATTAGTATAGATTTAGCTGTAGGTGAAACCGCGGGGCGGTAATCTAGTCATCTATAATCATAATCATAATCATAATCATTTTTATTCATAATATACATTACATGTCAGAAATTAAAATAATATTCAGTTTACAATTTTGTCCACATTACAATGTCAAAAAATTACAAATAATAAAATAAAAATAATGTCAAAAATAAAAATATAAAGACGCGCGTGGCTACATAGACTACGTGGTAAATATTTTAAACGTATGATTCTACGTTACCAATTTTACTTGCAAATTCAAAATCAGAATGCAATTCCAAAACAACATTAACCAGGATACTGAAAACGGTGACTTTACAAATACCATTTGCAAACTGATACCCAATTTCATAACATTAATCTAGTAACATGCACTAATACCCAATCAGTTGGGGATTCGTTTTAAGTTTCTAACAATGACGGTTCACAATAGAACTCATTTGTATGAGATTGGGTGAGAAGCTTAGTAAAGAGATGTTTAATTATTTTTCGTGTAACAGGGTGTTGTGTGTTTTTAAGGATGAGTAAATGAACATCTATCTATACAAAATAATTCTAAAACAATGTCTACGAGTCGATTATGTTTCTTGTATCATGTTCTGAAAATAATAGATCATTAAAATTTAACATAAGAATAATCAATCGTTATCTCACTGTAGATACCATACCAGACTAAAATATCAATGAAATATCATTGATACATAAATTGATATTTTGAACGAAGTGACTATAGAACGTAACCGTTCCGAAATATGGTGGAGGTAATCAAAATAAACCTTAACCTCTTTCCATGGGTTGTCTGGAAGAGATCGCTCAGTGATAAGACCCCTTTTGTGCACAATAATTTAAGTTTTTCGTCTAATGTACCGTAATTTGTGTGCAATAAATTTTAACCAATACGTACTGTATCCCAGCCCTGACATTTCTAACAGCTTATAAAAAAAAATATCTTTGTTGCGTCTCAACAGATTTTCCAAATTGTTCAAAATGGCCGTCAGAGTATAGAAATTGAATTCACTACAGTCGCAGATATAAAGTTCGAATATTGTGTTTTCAAAGTTCATCCTGCAATGGAGTTTACGGAACCATATTCCGATTTGGACGTTTTATCTTTTAATGGCCAAGAAGGTTTTATTTGATGAAATGTTATTTATTTGTCAAATATATTTGATTATGTTGATTTTTTATCATATCCATTGGAGCATAACTTCCTCCTCATAGAATAAGTAAAGAATGAAAAAGAAAAAAAAACACATTTTAGTTTTTTTTAATAACGTTCATTGTTTTTTTTATAACTTTAGTTAAAATTCTGTGCGATAAATAGAAAGAACAAAACAGCTTCGTAGCATTTCATAGCACTAGCTACGCCGTAGCAGATGTCTACGAAGTATGTGTAAGCGATTCGAGCTACTGCAATAGTACTAAACTCCGAAGTCATGCTATGGTAATACTGCGCAAAATACAACAGTCCACAGTAACAGATGGTCTCGCCAAAATGTACAGACGCAACTGAAATTGCATGAAGATTTTCAAACAAGACTTCCGTGCTAGAGCTTGCATGGTTTTAAAGTGCATGAAGACAAAATTATCACTCTATATTAATTTTGATATACATAAAGCTTTTAAGAGACAATTTTCGGCAAACTGATATAGGGTTTGCTCAGTCAATGAAACTGAACAACTTTCACAAAGAAATTCTTTCAGGAAACGATTTTTTAATTTTATTTCTTGATTGAACTTGATTAGACAATTTGTATAGAGAAGTTAAACATTGTTTTCGTTTCGTAATATAGGTAATTTCTTTGCAAAAGTTTTTTAGATTTGTAGATTGAGCTATCAATTTGCTTTCCTTTATAGTATGAAACTACTTATCGTTTTTAGATACTTTTACAAATTATACAGTCAATTAAATCTTCATAAACTTTTGATGGCGAATGTACCTCAACGTTATACTCAATAAACGCTTAACGTTCTCCGGTTTCGGTAGCAATCAGTAACCAAAACAAAAGCCGGTTTCGTATCTAAACAAAAAGAATCATTACCGGAAAATTGGAACGCCCAAATCGTCGAATGCGGTTTTTGTTTATCTCCGTGGTCTAGTGGTCTGAGCCATGGGCTCCCGATCCGGAGGTAATGGGCTCGATTTTCTGGGGGTGAAACAAAATAAATATTTCCCAGCTTTGTTAGGACAATGCAAGCTGAATCACCTGATTATCTGAAAGAAAAAGATTCCGTGCTTCGGAGGACACATTAAGCCGTCGGTCCCAGACGCTGTCTGTTATAGTGGTCACTACACTAACCATGGCAGAGGTCAATTAAGTAAGTGTTACTAGGGGATTTGGAAACTCTGACATCAGGGTTTTATCGGGTCGTTGTTCGACTCAAAAATTCACTCGATTAAAAAAACATTACCGGTAAATTGGACCGCCCAAATCGTCAAATGCGGTTCTTGTTTACCGTCGATTTAACAAAAACAAATGCCTACTCGGGTTATAAATATCCTGGCCCTAACGTGGCCCCGGGCGCAGTTTGGGGAAAAATTGAAAATCGATTTAAATTAAGTTGTTTGATCGATTAGAACTGCCATACGTTGTGTTGTGATGATTTTACTTCGCTATATTTATTCTTTCTTATGATTTGTCATATTTTGACCTTTAAAGCGATCTCAAGATTGAGACTAATATTAAGTATGGATATGACAGGCCGATTTGTATTGAAATGACATTTCTGATACGAACTCAAACTTGCTGTCCGTCTCAAGTGCTAATTTAATTATCAATACGGACCTATGCGTTAACAGCTGATGCATTTTGTATAGGAGTATGGGAGGTATTTTTTTCGTATTTTCACATAATTTTCCTCGTTAAAAGCAGTTTCATGGACGCTCAAATCCTTCAGGATACATAACCTTCTTTGTTACACGTAGTATGATAAGTATCAACAAGTTTGTATTATATTAAGTGTATTTATTTTAGTAAAAGTATGTTGTTTCATTCACGACGCTCAAGAACTTTTCCTAATTAGAAGTAAACATTTAATTAATGACAAAAATTGTCTATGAAAGACTACAGCAGGCAGGAATCCTGCCTGCAGGATCGCAGGATCACAACATACTAAGCTATTTGTTGATATGCGAATATCGGAACTACTTGTTACGTAGGTATTACGTAGTGATTACGTATATAGATTTTTATAAATTTCTGTGGTATCCCTAGTTACTGATACACAAGATTTTTACTCTCAATAAAATACAACCATCACTTCACCAAATCTTTAATTTCTCTGCTACAACATATTTGAAGACTATTGATCCAACTAATGCACAGGATATCAATCGTTAAGTACTAGCAAACGACAGAATATAGAGACTACTTCTACACATTACAACTTGAACTGCACCAAATCACAAGTTACAAACTTAGCCCCGCTCTAACTGAAAGCTAAAGTTACAACTAATTGTCATTCTACAAGTACCGTTCAACTGTGAACGCGTAATTGCAAAACAACAATGGCTTGTTCAAATGCAAATACCAATCCTTATGCGATACTAGTTAAGGAAACTTTTAAGGAAACGTAGTAGCTTTTGTGAAAGACTTTAAAGTGAGAGGTGCTTATTAGTTTCATGATATTAAGAAATTGCGAATTGGAGTAAAATTATCTTCCTCTCCAATCAAGCCAAGAACATAATACCATGGACTAACTACTCTAGAGGACTGCTAACCGCCATACTAGAGAGCGTACCTCGATACTCGATAAAAAGGTCAAAATGCGAGCAAAACCTAGATGGCGCTGGCATATTGCTCGAAGAGTGCGTTGTTAATATAATTCATGAAATAAAAAAAAATAATTAACAACTTCAACCAAATTATCTTTTAAGATTTTTTAAGTAGAAATAGGTACACAATGAGAAATGCTGTTTAAAACATCTGAATTAAAATACATATTATGTTTACACACTAATTTGCTAACGTCAATAGATGGCACTGCTAAGTAGCGGTGTACGCAGCTTATAAGGGAGGTTATCAGTCCTCTTTGTTTTATTCGTCCATATATACTTTACACAATGAAGTGAATAAAGTTTTAACAATTATTCACATCACCACAATGTTATGAGTGATATGAGTTAGATTAAGTACCTATGTAATTACTTTTGAAGTAAATCTCTTGTAAAGAGAAAAGCAATGTAACTTTACATTTTATCAGATTAGATGGAAACTAATGAAGTACATAATCCGCTATCAAAATATGCTAACTAACAGTCATGACACGGAAGCCAGGCAAATGGAACAGGTTATTCTAGTTACCGAAATGGCGTTTTTCCACTGCGTGGCAACGGCACGGTAACCTCGACGGTATCGTGGAATAGATAATGGCGGCGATTCGGAAACAGCTTCAACTTAACTAATTTAAGTTTAGTCCTGTCATTTTCTAAAATTTGAATAAAATAGAGACAGCAACACAACAGCTGATTATAATTGTGTCAAACTGACGTATAACGCTCAAGATAAATCAAATTAAGTTGTGATGTGAAAGGGTCCCGACTAAAATGCGTTTCGTTTCGTGCATTCGATCTATGTGACAGGTTTATAATAAGTCCGTCTATACTGCCATCCTTTTCTATTCGCTCGAAATGGAAAGTGACAGGACTAAACTTAAATAAGTTAAGTTGATTCTGTAACCGAATCGGCAGCAATGTATGAAAATCAATGAAATTACTATAATGGCACGCTTTTCCACTTGACGGCAAGGCAAAGTCACGGCAACCGGTATCGTCGCCGGCCTGCCAAACAGCATTGTTTTGTATTCGTAAGAAGCATGCGCGTGTGCGTGTGCGTTCAGATTGGAACTAGGTAGATGTTATCGTCAACGATATTACCGTCCTAGTGGAAAAACAGAGCCGCGGTATTGTGACGATATCGTTATCATGCCGTTGCTGTGCCGTCTAGTGGAAAAACAGCCAAATACAGCAAAGTTTCAACGACACGAGGTACGAAGCGAAACCCGTTTTAATGAAGGGATTTAAAGATATGCCTGGATGAACGGCGGATTTGAACACTATACGGAATACGGAACGTGAGCGCACTGTAAATTCAATTTAATTGAAATTAGTTGTATTATGGAACTTAGTGATATTAGCTTTGAACCTATATATTTCTGAGTCTACTAACAATATATTATTAAACGATATAGGTACAAGTGTTATTCATAGTAAATGTTTTAACGTCGAAGCGTCGAGTAACAAGTAAGTCGCCACAATCATGTACCTACCCAGTTTAGGCCCGTATTTATAATCAGCTCTCAAGAGCGACAGAAAGTTTGAGTTCGTATCAGAAATGTCATTCCAGTACAAAAAAACTGTCAAATCCGCACTCAATATTGCTCTCAATCTTCAGATCGCTTTATAAATACGAGCCTAAGTATTACATGGAATTGGAAACACGGGGCACAACTTCAATCTCACGCGAAGTTGATGTCCCAACAATCTTCAACAACTCCCAACAGCCTTGAAAGGGCTGAGGCGGTTAGTGAGGGCGATTCGGCTTTGCAAACGGCATGACTTAAAAATATTTAGCTACTGTGATGGTAAGTTATGCAATGAGTCAAGTGCATAGCAAATAAATGCACATGCATAGGCAATACACCTGCACCACTACCACCGAATCTACTCAGCACGTGTCGTGTTTCGGACCTCCACGGGGGGCATCATCAGGAGATACACCGTCCGGTACTGACCACAGCCGAGCACCGAGTGAGTGAACACTTGACTAATTGCATAACTTACTTATCATAACTTTAGTGGAAGTAGCTAAGTAAATATATTTTTTCTATCTTATGTTATGTTATGATGGACTTCCGCAAAATAACGTCTAATTCTATAAATTTTAGTACCTGTTATTTTCTATCATGAGAGAGCAGAAAGGGACGATAGTTACTTTAGTTGAGGTTAAGTTAAGTCGTGTTCTAACCGAATTGCCCTCAATGTATCCCAAAATAGCTCAGTAATTACTGCCCTGGCTTCCAATATTACTGTTGAGTTTGTCATCTGTCACACGGAATCAAATCTGAGGGTCTGCCTCCATTGTCTGGTAGTCTAGTCTAGCTTTGGGCCCCCGATTGGGAAATTTATGAGTTCGATTCCAGCGATATAAAATTATTTTGTGAGATGCTACCCAATTTTTGAAAACATAATGTAGGCTGAATGTCTTAAATTGTCTGTCAAAAAATCTAAACTAAGAGGTTTAAAAACCCTAAAACCAGGGTTCACTGGGTCGTTGAACCCTAGATGAAAGAAATTGAATTCTCTTTTGATTCTATGTTGACATTCCGATATTCAAAATGGGGTCCTTCAATATTCAAGATTGAGTTTAACTTTTGAAAAGGGTGAGAAACTTTATGATTGTTGAATGGAACAAGCTATATTCGAGTTTCTTGAACCGAACTCTTGTTTGTCTAAAGAAATAAGGCGAGGGGTTAAAAGATAAGAAAAAAATATATAATGTCATAAAAATTTAGTTTAAAATTATACTGAAGACAGCGAATTTTGGAAACATGTTCACTGATAAATAACCTTAAAAAATAAGTGACATGTAATAATAATTACCTATTTATTATATTCAGGCGTATTTTAACGTTGTCAGTATAATTATTGACATCTTGTATCCTTAAAGGTATTTAATAATATTACATTGAAAACAAAAAAATATTGGTAACCGTAATCATAATAAAAAGTTTGTGCTGCTGAGTTCACAAATCATAATATTGTCTAGGTATAAAATCATTGACGCGTATTTTACTGTTTAGTTTTGTGTTCAGGTCAACCAACTGCATGAGACTTTTACATACGAACAAATGTAGATTTAGTTTAGGTGTAAACAAAATTGCTGATTGCTGCCATTTCCATGAAAATGAACAGCTTTCTCCAAGAAATATAGGTCAAATTACAAAAAAGAGGCGCTTCCACATGAATTTTGTCAGCCGTTCCAGTAATTTTGTATGGGAGGCTCATGATTTTTTCACATTTCAACCTATGTTCCTTGGAGAAATTTGTTCAGTTTCACAGAAAGGTTCAATTCTGGTCAGCTGACACATAAACAGATGTATTTTACTACGAAAGAATATAGTTAGGTATGTACTTACAACGTCGATCAGCTGACTGAGCCGTAGCCCCATCTTGACGGTGAGTCGGTCCGAGTTGTTTCCGACCGGGCGGATCAGGCGGTTATAGTTCGAGAGGAGGTCGTCATACAACCGCTTCGCTTCAGGGTTAGCGTCGGTCAAGCGGCCCCACACGCACAGGACTCCGACCACAATCGCCAACACCATCTTAGGCTAACACCACCCCTGTGGACAAAGGAAATACATTATTAATATGGGTGGTTTAAGGAGCAAGATTAAAGAGTTGTCAAAATTCCGAGCAACTGTTTTTTTTTTGTTATATAGGTACGGCCCGCCTGATGGTAAGGAGCACCGTAGCCTATAACACCTAACTACTACTATACATTAGATCCTAGTGCAGTAGCAGATTGCGATGCACACCGTATATAAGACCTATGGTGCAATGTCTCTTGTGCCAGTAATAATTTCAACGGAATTTTCGATTACATATTTCTGTTGAGTTGTTTGGTCAGTTGTAAAGGAAACACGTAGATTTTCAAATTAACTGAAATATTTATTGATGTGAGACACACACGACACCATTGGTGGTTGCTATCAAAGGGAGGCCGTAGCACAATGTTGCTAGCCTAAAATAGGTAGTAACTATTTTTAGTTATAAAAATATAATCTTCAACAATTTCTTCATTTGCCATTTTGTTGGTTGAAAATATTATTACTTTTTTTATAATCAGAAACCTTTTATTGTCCCGCTATAAATTGAATTATTACTAATATAATAAATAACAAAATAACTTAGTTATTTAGCGGAAATTATCACAGAAAGCTTTTAGCCGGATTGTCTTTGTCCATTTAGACATAAAAGTAAAGTGTCTAAGTTGAAACAAAGTGACTTTATAACCGTGAATCAGTAATTTCAGTTTTATAGCGACCATTAGCAGCTTCAATCTTCAAGGAATTATTTGGAAAATGGCTACCATGGCAATCTGCTCGTTGAGAAAGTGAGCAGGCAAAAATCTGAAATTTTTATATTCAATATACATTCTTAAACGAAAACAGGTAAAACTGTAACTAAATGTTGACATTTAATTTAATCTCATTTTACTTTTTATCGGGGTCCATTCGCGATAAATTTTAGTGGTAAATCATAGGAATTTACCTGGATCCCGACGTTTCAACAATGTTTCAATTGTCGTGGTCGACCAGGTAAATTCCTATGATTTACCACCAAAATGTATAGCGAATAGACCCGGATAAAAAGTAAAATGAGTGTAAATAATCGCAAGTGCTTAAAAAGTTATAAATAAATTAAATGTTTGGCGGTGGAACCTTCATCTAGGTATATGACATCCTACTAAATCCGCCGACCGAATAGTCGATTTTACTCTGATATACTCGTATCCTTGTTCGGTGCACTACATGACGATCAATTTATGAGCACAAACATTTTTCACATAAAATAATGCGACAGGATTGATTTTTTCATTCATAATCCTAAGGTAAGTTATTTTAAGAGATGAACAAGAACAATGAATGATTAACGTGATTAAAATGTTGAAGTATGGTTCATAATTATGAATTTTTATTATTATTGAAATATAACTTCATGACAACACTAAACTTAACAAAAATATATCCTCTAACGCAGATAAAACTTGGCTTAATCTTCAAGCAAGAGATCAATGCCCTCACCGTTATTAAAACTTCCTTTGTTTTGCGATGGCACAACGATAACATAAACAAAATGGCCGCAAAACAAGACAATTTTCAAACATCATTTTGGAACAAAAGCTTAACAATGGTAATAAATAACTAACGGAACGTCTTTCGGGAAAATAAAGAGAATACGTCTAGTAAGACTGTAGAGTCATTATGTTCCTTTTACCCGACTGTTGCAAAAGGAAGGGTATGTTTTAAATATAATGTTTGCACATATATGAATATCTCATCGTATTCCTTATGAAGAGAATTTATGTATTATATTTTTTTTACTCTGGGTTTTTCTCTTGAGTCAAGAGTCTTGAATCTAGTCTAGGTCAGTGGGGATGGGGACTGAGATAGGTTTCACCCAGAATCTGTTTGATCTTGTCTCAGTTTATGACCTTCATATTATTATTTACAATTCTTAACACCTTCATTAGTATCAGAGCACAGGCGCAGTTGTTTAAAAGGGCGATCAGGCCATAGTCGACGTGGGCTCAGTACGGATTGGTCGACTATAACCCAACACAACCTTTGAATTTCTTATTACCTGGATGTTTATCGGTTTCCATATTTTTTTTTCATTAGAAAATAAATAAATTATTAAAGTAGAAAACCAAATAACACAATGTCATAAGTGGTGGGATTCGAACCATGACCCCTTACACAGGAGGCAGTGGCACTATCTACTACACTATAGGGAAAAATCTCACATGTATCTGAACACCGTTTTCTCCCCCACCCCCCCTCACCCTTATAGTGGTGGTAGATTGATTTATACAGACCGCAGCTTATCCCGAGACTACCCGGTTTTATCTTGTAATTAAGTTGGACTTTGGCCGTAGTCCCTAGTTCCAGTTATACCACAGCTGAAGTTTTTTTTTTTTTTTTTTTTATGTAGCCTGTATAGTGTCCTATACAGCTGAAGTTAGGTAAAGAAAAACATTTTGCTTTGATTTTTCTTCTTTTCGTGTGGGTTTCGAGTCGAACGACTCGATGAGCCCTAGTGTCAGAGTTTTTAAACCGACTTAGAGTACAGTACAACCTTTGACATGGTTTATGTAAGGAATCTTTATCTTACTGACAATATTCAGGTAATTCTGCGTGCATTGTCCTAATCAAAGGAAAGAAAAGCTCACAAAATAATAAATTGTCAAAAATATCAACTTTATGTTCCCCCGTGGGAATCGAACCCAAGAATTCCACATCAAGAGCCCATGGCTCAGACCACTAGATAACGAAGGCAGCTATAATATAACCGACTTCAAGCATATGTACTTTTCAGATGCATTGGCTACAAAGTCTCCGTAAATTATGAAAGGGTAAGGTTTGATTTGTTTTTAAATATTTCCTTCTATTGATTAAATATTATAGTTGTTTACGATATTTACCTAAACAAAAAGCTAATTAACGAGAGATCATTTATAAACCGTTTTCATCTAAATAAGTTTACAATCGACCCAATAAGAAAGGTCTGTTTGCGAAGATAAATGAGTAAATCGACTAAATCCGGGATTTCCCGGCTAAATTCGGGAATTCCCGGCTAAATCGTCAATTACCTCGGGAATGTAAACACTATTGTATAAGAACGGGCCTGAATTAACGGATTTTCCCTTAAACGACTCCGTGGTTGGAGTTACCTTTGAGATAAATTACTGTTTTATTTTAGGCGTTTTGTTAAAAGCGATTGCAAACAGCATTCTCGTTACTAAAACACGAAAATAAACAGCTGATTGTAAGGTTTGAATTAACATTCATTAACATTATCATTATATTACACAAAACGCGCATATAATAGCTGTAAGTTTAATAGGTACATACATCATTCGCAGGCAGATGACGTGTGACGTCACATTCGCATAAAGATGATGTTAACGACGTCATTACGTTATAATACCTTGTCACTCGCAGTGCGGTTGTACACGGTGATATCTCCTCACCTTCCTCATTTGAATATTCTTTCGTATTCTTTTTGATATTTGAATTTGGAAGTCGTAGGTTATGTTGAAGATGGAGTTTTGTTTTGTGAGTGTTTTCCAGATGCAAAAAATATAAGTAAGGTAGGGAACTAAAGTATACTAATAAAAAACATGTTTTGGTTCATTCTATATTACGTAAAAAGCAAGTACAAGCCAAAAACAGAAAAAATGGGTTCTTAAAACATCAACCAGCTAAAATTTCAGCACAGCAGAATACAACACGAGTGTACTTAAAATTTAAAACTATGCTTTATACCAAAGTTGCCTTTCAGAAACAGTTTCACTAACAAAATGTACCATTAATAAAATATCGCCAAGCCGTCTAAGCTCAAAATATGAAATAGACGACGTTTTCTATAAATCCCTATAAAATACATGAAAAATGGCGGCTCTACACGAGTGTAATAGAAAGAGAGATTACTCGAACGCGGGGAGCAAAGTTTAGATCAAAAGAAATTATAGAATTCCTTGCTTTAAGGGTTAAACGACAAAGATGAAGGTTGAAAAATTTTGCTTTGTGGAAATTATAAATTCCTTTGCAGTTAGACTAATAGGTAGGTAACCTAAGTCATTTTCGATATTATTTAATAAGCCTATTTGTAGAATTTTCTCTAAAAATATTCACATTTTGGAAGACGGAAACGTACTTAAAGCCGATTATTTCAGAAATAACGTTTTGATTCGAACCACTACATATTATATTTTCTAAAATATGTTTTTGGTATTCATCATTGTGGCTTCAGTTTCCAGTGCTACTTGCATTATCTATATTTTTCTGCAGGTCAAATTTTTAAAGTCTCCGATTTATTTTTAAAGGATGAACTAAAACGTTAAAACCTAGACAAAATCTAGACTGAACCCGGTCTAAGCCAAATTCTATTTGGATCAAGCGACAGAAAGGAATAGTTTGCTTTTAATATGTTGTTGCTTCTTACGCCTGTGTCTAAGGCTCGTATTTATAAAGCGATCACAAGTTTGAGAGCGATATTAAGTATGGATTTGACAGGTCGTTTTGTACTGAAGTGACATTTCTGATACGAAATCAAACTCGCTGTCACTCTTGAGAGCTGATTACAAATACGGGCCTAAATTTTTAGAGAGAGTAGAGCTTCTCTGAAGTATTCTTATTATTTTTAATGCAAAGGTACTTAAGGAATTTTTCATTTTTTGATTTATTATTTTATTATTGATGTGAAGTACCCAAAAGGTACCCTTTTTTCACTATTTCATGATCGAGACTAGGTATTATCTTGATGATTAACTCTCGAGTCCTTTGTACATAATTTCAAAATAGAAGTTCTTCACTAGATTTATCAGTACTTATATTTTTTTAAATTGCCTTGCCTTTGATTTTTTTCTGATTGTGATATTCCTTTTGAATCGAATTCAAACTGAAATTGTGACTTAAATAGTATCAAAGGTGTCTTGCAGTTTGTGACCTTATAACAGTTAAATTATAATCTTTTGTTAACGACTTACAATCAGAATTTGAAAGATTACCAAAATGAAAATCGGCTTAGTTAAGATTAAATATGAATAGGCGTACCACGAGTTTAGTGTAATGTAGTCTAAGTTGGAGTTGAAAGCGTTTTATGAAACTACAAAAAAATTTAATGCCTTGAATTTTGAAAGTTTTCAATTTTATTCTAAGTGTTATACCGGAATTCATTGCCCTCACCACCATGCCGTGTATTTGCTTTGATACTTCACGTGACAGCAGTTAGTTCCACATGATTGGATTATGCTATTATGCTGCTATTCATCATCAGCTCTCCACCGAGGGGCACGAACAAGCCTACTCTGGAATAGGGCGATCGAGCCTTAGTAAATCACGTGGCCCAATACGGATTGGTCGACTTCACAGAAAACCTTTGAATTTCTTCGTAAGTGTGTGCAGGTTTCCTCACGATGTTTTCCGATGTTTCCTTGTTTCCTGAATAAAAGTACATATCGAATTTGGATACCGATAAAGACATTGGTGGGATTCGAATTTCTGCACAGAAAGCAGCGGTTCTTTCCACTACGCCATCGGAAATCACGTCACTAATCATCATGTAACAGGTCCCTTGTCGGGCGCCAACTAACATCACATGATTACACAGACTTCAATTATCGCTGCCTCTTATGTTTTACCCCACACTGAATAGGACCACGAGCGCAGGCACCCGTAATTGGGGCCTCAGGCGCCTTGAGACCCTATAATCCCTCGTTTTGGATTAAAATATCCGACGCGGGTCGGCTGCGCACTGATATGGGCTCGGTGATAAAAACAATTAACTGAGTTCGATTGTGACAGCTTTATTTATTGATCTGTAACCCTTTTTAAACGATGCTTGTATTAGTTATCCAGATATTTTCTTTAGAAATTGAATTGGTGATAATCCGTAAACAGTTTTCAATTATTTAGATTTAGCATTTCAATTATAGCCTATTTAAAATGAGCAGTTCGAATAGGAAATTAGTTGTTTTCAGTGTAAGCATATACTTATCATAGTCATTAAAGCTGCTGAGTGAAAATACCACACATAGAGTCACGCCTTTTTCACTTACGGGGTAAGCAGAGCGTAAAACGCCTAATAAAAGGCGTTTTTGCAACGTCTGACAAAATAATGAGGGCAATTTTAGATTGGAATGTAATTGTATAGTACTGTCATCATCAGCCACAACAGTCCACTGCTGGACATGGGCCTCCCCGGTATATGCCATACTCACCACGCTTGGCAGGCGGGTTGGTGAGCGCAGTAGAAGTTTGCCATTCACAAGGAACGCTGCTGCCCATTCCCTGGATTTATCCCTTAGTCGCCTTTTACGACATCCGCAGGAAGTTATGGGGTGATGTTATTCTATCCCGGCACCACATGGGTAATTGATATAGTACTTAACAGGTTGCAAGCCCATTACCTAATTTACAATACATACCGTTACCCTCGAATGCATTACTGCATGCTTTCTTCCACTCCAGCATGTAAGCACAATGAATATTAGATTATACTATAAATACAACTAAATAATAACATCCATGTACGTAATAGTGCAAAACCCAAGCGTCTTTCAAAATATCAAATAGCAAGTAACAAAGTCCTCTATTTCTCATTTTTAACACGAAACAGGTTTTATTTCAAGAAAAGGGTCCTAAAATGTTTTGTAAATCGAAAGTCCTCTTTGTAGAACTCTTGGAGCGAAAGAATCCAATATAAATGTGAGGAGAGTCTGGCGATCTCGGGATCCGAGAATGTTTGTCCAATTTGCGTATTTATTTTAGATATTATATACTTGTAGTTGGAGAAGGCGCAAGGGATTTCAGTTGCTCTTGTAAGTTCAATATATCTACCTAGATTTTATTACTGGCAAAAGTAATTTATTAAGATCAAATTATATACGGTCAGATACAGTACAGTAAGATTTAAAAACAGATTTAGAAGGTATTTATCTCTTAATACCTATCTATAACAATCCGCGCTCAGACCAAATGCAATAAAATAATGTGTTCAAAGAGCGAAAGTCTTAAACAAAATGCTTATATTTTAGTTGTGATGATTCAATGTAACATTTTGTAGAAATCATAACCCTCGGTAAAGGCTCGCAAAAGTCGTTAATTTTGAAAATGGTATCTACCCGTACCTATAGGAACGAAATATTCGCCCTCTCGATCCAATCCAATTCCTTTATGAAACCAAAACTATCAATGTGGAAATCCGATACAAGGATTAAGTACAATTCCGGTCTGTATAAGGGTATCCCTTTATTTCATAGGCGATAAGTACCACTCTAAGTGCTTATAAAACTCTCACGTATCACTTTTAGCTGCCATTTACGGATCTTTTGTTACTTTTGGATATTACGGAGTACAGGTTTTGTACGGCTCTTGAATAATGAGTAGAATATGAACGGTTTTTGAGTGAGATTTAATTTTTCGATGATAATAATTATGTGATTCCAAGATATTACAATGTAAATTTATTACTGACAGTATCCGTTTATGTTGATACAATTGAATCGACTATTTTAGAGATTTCATCACACACACACACACACACACATACAGACACACCCTCATCACGCGCGTGCGCACACACACACACACACGGACATCGGCAATAGAACGATAATATATTTACACACTCTCGTAAAACAATTTCAAGTCAAAAGACTCTCTTACAGAGCTAATACAATATTTTCTTTGCTCTACATTATTTGCGGTGTTTGCTCATTGATCAAAGGAAGCCAAATTTAAATATTACCGCAGCAATTTTCTGCTAGACTTTATGAAATAGCATTTTGCAGCCAAGGAACCTCCAACTGAGACACCGGAAATAAAATGATGCGATCCTCGTCTATACCGGAAGTTCGTAGATGATGTCATTGCGCAGCATCCGGTGTTGTTGCCCTTCGGAATTCAAATTGAAAAGCTATTGTCTGATTCTAGATCTGTGCAATTCTGGACGACACGGTTCTTAATGAACGTGAAGAAAATCGAGTACTGGCAAATCAATGTCAAATCTCAAGATGGCGGCTACATAGTTTCTTTTATTTGTTACACTCATTTAAAACGTTGTCGTAAAGTATATTGCGTTGTTTCTAGTGTAATATTAATTTTAAAGCATTAATTCTCCATCTTTTATCTACTTGATATTGCTAACTATATGAGAAAGAGCCAGTTTTAAATAAGTTTAGAAATCTGTTTCACTAATATTCTTGCCACGGTGGCTAAAATATTTAGAAAACTTTAGTCTAATATTAGTTAAACATTATTTTGAAAAACAGAGTTTCGAACATTTAAAGCACTTAAACAAAATCAAAACTATGCTTTCCACGAAACAATAACATTATTCGAAAATATCGAAAACTTTGAAAACACAATCAGAATGATGGACGTGACATCGAACACCACTTACCTACTAGAGAAAACTTTTGAATGCGGAAAAGGAAACAGTATTATCCTACCTATTTAGCCTGATGGTGAAGTGGATAACGACCACTGCTTTTTGTGCAGGGGGTCGTGGTTCGAATCCCGCCACGTGCCAATGTGTTTTTCGGTTTCCGAATTTCATCCATACTAATATTATAAATGCGAAAGTAACTCTGTCATCCTGTCTGTCCATCACTCTTTCACGCCTAAACGGTTAAACGGATTTTGATGAAATTTGGCATGGGGATTGATGGTAACCTAGGAACGGATTATTATAAGCTCATACTCGAACGGGTGCCTAGATAAAATACTCTACTTAATAGATAGATTCACCTGCAATGTCGATTAAGTAATTGACTTTTTGGCAAATCTTACCACTATTTTTACCAGACTTAAGGTGCAAGTTTATATCTTTTTAAATTCCGAAGAAAATTATTCTCTTTACTTTTACTAGCTTTAAAAAACTTATGAATTATACACCAGCCTGTACAGTAAAAAATTGCAACGCAGAGTCACTCAACCCAACACAGACGGAAAGACTACGCTATAAATTCTGATGTGCCTGACAACGGAGTCACATCCTAGTCTGATACGAGTTTTGGCTTCAAAACTGCTAGCGAAGAATAAATTCTGGACTTTTCTGCGGTTTGTATTACATCCATGTTTTGTATTGCGTTGGAATAATCAGTAGAATTCTCATTGCGATAATCAGGTTTGAATTTACGATTCTTGTCATTTCATTCATGATTTCCTGTAGTTGTTCTTCGGTCGAACCATTTAATATTAAGCCGAAGTTATACAAAGCCGGTCTCAGCAAGATATCTCGCCGCCAGTTGTACAAACTCTGTCGTGGTATTTTAACAAGGATTTATGGTCTAGTGCTGGACTTATTTGGATAAAAATTTATATACAGATAGTGAGAGAGAGAGTGAAACCTGCACAGTGGTGTCGGGCACGTTAGTACCCGATATTTTGGTGCAATGCCCCAATAAAAATAGAGGTTACTTTACCGCAGTAAAATATTTCAACCTTACGAAAAAAAACTTTATTGAATTTGTACTTATTTCAACCTTACGAAAAAAAAGAACTTATTGAATTAGTACTGGAAGATAGATCAGGAGAACCATTTAATATTAAACCGAAGCTATTCAAAGCGGGTCTCAGCGAGATATCTCGCCGCCAGTTGCACAAACTCTGTCGTGGTATTTTAACAAGGATTTATGGTGCAGTCGTCTGACATCCTTTATATTTGCGGTTATGCGGGCGATGTGCTTTGTCTTCTAAGTTTCAGTATTTTTTTTATAGAAAATCAAATAAAATCAAATAAAAAACCATTGCAGCAGTTTCATCATTACAAATTACTGCAACGTACTCGTAGCTGCTTTTTATGTACGAATAACTAACTACTAACAAATATGAGATTGTCATCTAAATAATGCAACTTCAGACAGATCATAAGTTTAATGGTCCATCGGTCCATCAAACTATTTAAATTAAAATGACTTAACATTAGAAATTTAAACGCATCAATTCATTACGACTAAAAAGTAAGTGAAGCTAGCGTTTCTTGGTCTCTAAAATCTATCCTTTCTAATATTTTGCTAGAGAGTAAAACATTAATACCTCCGTTATTAATTTTGTACCAGCCAAACCAGAGCAGAAACGTCGATACAGACGGGAATAATTCGTAAGCTGACATTCTGAGTGCAATCCTAACCCCTGCAACTTGGCGCCCGACCCTATAAATTTTGCAAATGCTATACCATTTAGGAGATTTGCGCTTCAGAAGAGGGCAGCACTGTAAATTATTAATCCAGATGGATGTTTGCTTTTCAGTTTCTAGGGGATAGTTAGTTATATTACTTAATATATAAGCAATGTTATGTTACGTTAAGTAAAATGATCCCTTTAGAAACCCATTTTCCTTACATCACAAAATGTCCTTTTCTCATAATTTCCCTGTTTGCAAAATGTCCCTTTTTGATAGATCTAGTTCAATTAGTGGGCTTACTAATAAGTAATAACACTTAAAAAAAAAAAACAAAGGCGTTTTTGCAAAAAGGGACATTTTGTGAAAGCGACATTTTGCGGAGTTACCCCCATTTTCAGTTCAGCTCGCAAAGCCTACCGTAAAAACTGCAGATGACGTGAAGCACAATTTATCAACCGGCCGACCCACTCGCGCTATTAATTAACCGTCATTTTACCCAACACAAAGTTAATTAACTTGTGAATATTACTGACATGGCATATAGTTTGTGAAAGGGGTTGTAGAGGATGATGGTTGTGGAATTCAAGTAAAATTTGCTTTGTAAATCAAACATCTACGCACCAGATAAAGGAAAAAAATAAACACAAAATTTCGCCTGAAACATTGAATCAACTTTTATTTAAAATGCCCTGATCAAACCACATTTCAGTAATGACTCAATTGTCAAGTAACTTTACCCATAGCTATCCTAAATAATATAACTATAGAATTTTCTAGGTTCAATTTAATTTGCAAACCTCCCCCGCATTAGAAATTTGATCACGGAATTCAAACCTCTTCCCGGATGAAGTGATAAAATGGAATTCTATGAATTCTTTTTGAAATTTAAATTGCGTTCGATTGGTCTCAAGAGGCTTGCGTGCCAGTTGGAATTTTACAATGTGCCATAAAATTCGTACTGGCAAACTGTAAATACCATTATCTTATCAGAATAATAAAAAGTGTTTTAAAAAAGAGTTCGAAAAACCCGACTGTTATAGTATAAAAAAAATGTGTCCATGCATTAATTGCAATTTATTGTTCTAAATTGATTTTTTAACATACGACTTACATTATATTTTTGGAATGTCCTTTTAATTATCTTTATTTTTATACCTTACTCGATAGATACCTACAGATGAAAAAAAGTTAAAGACTTACAATTTGGCACCAAAAATCCACCATTTTGATTTTCAAAAATTCATACCTGTCTAATCAACACTCGGATGTTTGAGACTAATCAAACGATACCCTAAATTATCAGTATTCATCCAGCCGTTTCGGAGATAAATACATACATAAAATCACGCCTCTATCCCTAATAGGGTAAAACAAAGGTCGTTCCGCCACGTCTAAAAAGTTTTGACGGTTATTATAGATGATTCTATATATTGCTATAGTGACAGGTTGTCAGCCCATCGCCTAAAATTGCATTACACTTAAAATCTCGAATCCCTTACCTCGTTTCGGAGACACGATGTAATAAAGAAATTTACAAACATACATACATACAAGATACGCGTGAAAAATATAACCTTTCCTTGATAGTCGGGTAAAAAGGAGAGAACATTATTTTTCTTTTTCCTCGAATGAAGACACAAATAAATGTTGCTAACATTCATCACACAATTTCGAGCTACGCAAAACTTTTGCGAAACTTTTTGTTCGGTTTATCACTAGCTTAGTGGTGTATCAAATTATTGTGGGAAAACATCAACACCACCGGCAAAACTTTTGTTATTGAAGAAGTATTATTTCTTTTTCGTTACCCGGGTGGAATTATTATTACGAAAGACTTTTTTTTATATTTCACCAAATTCTAAGGCTTTATTTTTTGGATGAATGTCGAAGAACAGGAAACGCATCGGTTCTTTGTTGACCACTGTTCGGTCTTTATGGATTAATTTCTTTAGAATAAATTAGGTAGGTATCACTTTTAAATTATTGTGTCTATTCCAAACATTTAAAAAAATACTTGCGTGATTGATTTCTATCTAAAAGTAGAGTAGATAACTTTGCTACAATCAAAATAACATTAAATTAAAAAAAAACCTTACTAGCTTTACAACTTCCTTCTAGATCGTGGAAAGACTGAAAGAGATGCACGCTAGCTTAAGTTAGGTCTCAATCAAATTGTTTCAAGCAGACTTGAGTCTTGAAAAGTTAGAAAATAGAAAACTCTTATTACTACTAGAAGCTGAGAACTTTGGTGAGGCTGAGACGGTAATCCAGATCGTAGTCAGTTTAGAAACTTTAGATATTATACTTTCCACTTATTTCTTCCAAAAGTTTTAGCCAAACTATGAATAAAGTTGGTCTATTTGTTGGTCTGCAAATTAATACAAGCTAGCTATCCAAACCGTGGCGTTACTACAGGGTGTAACAGAAAGGGTATATGCATCGAGAAATGTGTGAATCTACCCATGAAACTGAACAACTTTCCCTAAGAAACATAGGTCGAAAAACTAAAAAAAAATCGTGACCTTTCATACTTGATAGCGTATTTAGTATGGAAAGTAAATTTTTTTTTTTCGTATCGACCTATGTTCCTTAGGGAAAGTTGTTCAGTTTCATGGGTAGATTCACACGTGTAACAGAAAGGGTATATGCATCGAGAAATGTGTGAATCTACCCATGAAACTGAACAACTTTCCCTAAGAAACATAGGTCGAAAAACTAAAAAAAAAACGTGACCTTTCATACTAAATGCATCAGCTGATAGCGTATTTAGTATGGAAAGTCAAATTTTTTTTTTCGTATTTCGACCTATGTTCCTTAGGGAAAGTTGTTCAGTTTCATGGGTAAATTCACACATTTCTCGATGCATATACCCTTTCTGTTACACGTTGTATAGTATAACCAGGATACATTTTTCATGCTTTAAAGACAAAAACTTGAAGATTTTAATATGTAGGTACTTAGTGCTGGACAAGAATAATGAAAATAAGCTGGACAGAAATGAAAACAAATGAAGAAGTGCTGAGATGATTGGAGTGAAGAGGAATTTGCTGAGGACCATTAAAAATGGAGAGGAAGAAAGAGGAGGAACAATGAAATGATAGGCCACCAGATGCGACACAATAACTTTTTTAAGACCATCATGGAGGGGAACATAGAGGGCAAAAGAGGACGAGGAAGACTTAGACCAAATAAATAAAGAAAAAAGTTGATGTCCTATCGTACCGGAAGGTCAAGAGACTTTCACAAAACCGCACAAAATAGCGACTACCCCACAGACACGAGCCCCTGCTATTAAATTTGAAGATATTTAATAGTAAAACGTAGATGCAGTTTTGCTACTGAGGCGATGGTTTCATCGTCAATGCTTCCACTATGATAGACTGCTTTGTGTAATAGCCTTTTCTCACTGACGCAAACTCACATGTACCTACACTCTTGACTGCACTATAAATACAATATTAACTTTAACGGCTAAGTAAGTACTTGTATAGCGTTAAGGTGACCTAGCTTCTGTTACTCTGTCTCCCAACGGTGTCGTCTTCTCTAGAATTCAACACAGCACTAAAGCTTGTTTCACACGTATAACTATAATGATATTCGTAAATAAAATACAATTAAAAGCGTAGTTTTTTTTTCATTATCTGGTCTTGGCTCTATTCAAATGAAGAGAGTGAATGATAGAACTAAGTTAACCAGAAGCCTAGGCACTGGCATAGGACCACTAGGATATCCCATAACACACCAAAATCATTATCTAAATTATCTTTGGGAAGTGCTCTACAGTAAAATGCGTATAGTTTTAGGCATAAGAATGAACTTAGTGGCTATTTCAAAATACTTAGTTGTTCAGTTATATGTAAACTATAAATAAATGCCATAAAGTTCGCCCCAAGAGTGTCGTCGTCTCAAGAATTCAGCGCTGCACTAAACTGCGACCGTCTGGTGCAATATTAATCATAGTTTTCTGAATTGACGTACCACTGGGAAGCAGCCGCCTTTGGAACTTCAAGCAACTTCTAGAAGTTTCTGCGTTCTGTGCTGCTGTTTTTGGTAAGTAAAGCTACATAGGCAACTTTCCTTTACGCGTACACTTATAAATGCTACTGCTTCTCTTTTGGCATAGTTTCTCAGCCTCTTCGCTCAAAATTCGCATTTTCACAAAAACAGTGTAATATCTAAGACGCCGGGTCAAAGCCTGGTGATTAATGTCTTCCTCCAGACGTTCACTGGCTGCAACCTTAAACCCCTGAACCGACGGCCCCCCAAGGCCCCAGGAATATTCCTCACTAAATTGGATAACATTCTCCCATGGGGAATCTTCTAGCCAATTCTAAACTTTACCGACTAGGAGAAGACTTGGCTAGCGTGAGCAAATCTGATTAACCTTGAGAGTATGATGTTGATGGTGCCACGTGTTTTGCTGTATAGTCGATGTTTACTGTGAATGTATAGTCTATATAGATGTAAAAAATAGCCCTTTGCAATACTGGGATACAAAAATAACAGCGTTCATTATGAAACGTAAATATTCAAGTGTTAAGAAAATCTTAGGTATGTGAGTATGTTCCCACTTTGATTTGGTTGGACAATGCAGGTGATAAGTCACCTAATTGTTTGATTTTAAATACGACTCCAAGCGTCGAAAGGGTCGTTTAAATTTCTTTGGCCTTAATAGTGGTTGTCTAAAAACCTATCAGAGGTTTTATGAGCGGTCTGAAAAGGTTCACACGAGGGTGCATTAGTGCATTAACAATCACTGGAGTTTAAGTGAGCAAAGATACCTCTTAAAATATTTACACAACCTTTAAAAACAAATAAACTTTAAAAAGCAATCACGTCTTTTACCTTCTACAAAACCAGCGAAACTCAAACATTCAAAAACAGTAGGTACTCGAATAAGAAAATTCATTAAAGCCTACCAGCTGTCTCTCTCTCTCCTTGGCAATTATTATTACCAGCTGTATTGAAACGAAATACAAAATGGGTTTAGGAAGTTCATGTTTGACGTAAAACAATTCTATTGAAATGCAAGTCAACTTTTATCAATATTAGCTTTATGTTGAAAAAATTTAACAATAAAACTGACAAAAATTGAGTTCTCTCCAGGTCCCAGCTTCAGGTTCTCTTAGGCCAGGAAGACAGCTTTTAATTTGTCTGTGAGAAAATATCTTGATCGTCTGTAGCCGTCGGTCCTGGTTGTCTTTGACAGAAGTCGTTACACAAACCATGTCATCATGGGGCTTAGTACTGCCAAGTGCTACTAGGCGGATTGAAACTCTGAAATTCTAACTACTGACAGGGTTCATCAGGTCATAAGTCGATTCAAAAATCCACTCGTTAAGAAGAATAAAAGGCTCAAAACCCGCCACTCACACTCGCGCTATTCAATAGGAATGTTTGACAGAACTCTTTATTAATTCAACACATCGCCTGGCATTCTCTGGGGCTCAAAGTTTTTCAATTAGACCCTTCGGTAGATGGCATTAAAATTCCAACATAATTTTCCAAGAGGTGACGAGTGTAAGGCTCCTTGGAACTCGAACGGCAAGTCTTGATTGTGCAAGTTTTTAAATTGTTTAAATAATTCATTTTGGCTCAAAGGTTGTTCGGTCGGGGAAGTGGTGAATAGGTTGAATTGAGATGCAGATCACAGTTTTTCTTAATGTGTTTAATTAAACCTTTTTACACGTTGAAGTTGTCAGATGGGATTGACAGACCCTTGTGATCACTGATTTGAGAAGTTGCTTCCCAACGCCTTTTATGCTTGTGATATTGAAGGTTTCTTATAGGAGAGTGTTCATATTTCAATTTCTTAAGTTGTGTAATAAAAGTGAACTCAAGGTTGCTCTTACTTAGTGGACTTTTACAACAAGGATTGGTATTTTTATAGGCTCGCAAGTTTGTTAAGGCATGCCAGAAAACTCTTATTATATAAGAATATTGACAAACTAAGGACAGTACAAAACCCAATGAATGGAAGAGGGGGACAAAGAGAAACAATCTCAAAGATTAATAGAACGAAACGAAAACTGTTATAGAAATGACTAACATTTTACAAATTCTTTATTCATCTAAAAGAAAGCCAACCCTACACCTTAAACACGCTGACATTTCACTCAAAACAGAACACAATTTACGTTTCACCCCGTCTCCCCGAAAGTACAATAGAAATAATTTCATACACGACTCGTGTGAATTCGTTAGCAAACCGTGCATATATTTCTGCCAACTTCCAGAAATTTCCTTTCCGATTCGGAGTTTCGCGTTTCGCACTTTCGTGTAATCGTAACGGCGGAGACCGTAATATTTAATGCCCATACTTTGACGATTTAATTATTAATTTTGAAAAGGAATATGTAAATGGTTGATGGAGTTTGGGAGTTCGTCGAGTGATGTTCTGTATTGGAAATGAGAACGCGAATTTGGCGCGGAGTGTTTAATGTACTACTGAAGCTGTTTTATATATTTAATATTCTAACATACATATATAAATCACGCCTTTATCCCTAATGGGATAGGCAGAGCGTCAACGACCCAAATAAAGATCGTTCCATCACGTCTGATAAGTTTTGTAGTGACTGGTTGTCAGTCAGCCCATCGCCTAAATTACAATATACTGAAACGAATACTAGCTAGATAGCTGGATTTTACAGCATGACCGGTGTAACGATACGCCTTCATGTTTAGGCGCACCGTCACTCCACAAATATAATATTTCTTATAAATAACTTGATTTGATAAAAATTATCTATTCGTAAAATTATAATTCATCAAAATCGATTTAAGACATTTTGAATTTCGCGCCATTTCACACGAAATCGCATCAGAGCTCTTATTGGTCAGATAGTTGTATGACCGCCACGAGAAGAGAATCTGCAAAATAAACAATGGTTTACATACTTTCAGATTAGTACTTAGTTGAATATTGTTCGAAAAATAACGATCATGTTCATAAATTAAAATAAACTTGAATATAGTATTTTGATTATTCAAATATGAAACAATAGCATACAGAAATAAACTTGCTATTTTGTTAACAATTTTGCTTGTTAATCTATTTAATTTAAATATTGATCATTATAAAATACGGTATAAATATTTGTCTAATTATAATAAACATCAAATACCATTTACATCAAAACGAAACAAAAATAATGTAAATCAAATGACTGACAAGTTCATTCATCACCGTCTGTAAGGATTACAGTGCCTCTCCGTGTTTATGGTGTATTGAGTGTGGCGAAAAAAGGAACTAACTAGACCGTCAAGATCATACAATATAAAACTTCTTGTTCCATGTACATACATAGAATCGCAATACAAAATGACCCTAAGATAAAAACTCACTGTATTACGTGGAAGGTCTATTGGTTGTTCATATCATATATTTGATATTTTCTCCGACATGCAGCGCCACACTAAAATTCATGGGATGGAGCTGGCACATTCTATACGGAATTGTTGCGAAATTTGATCAAACTTCTGATTAAATAAATGGTGGGAATTGATTAAAAAGAACGATTGTAACAATTTCATAATTTTCGACTTAATATCTCATGTATTTTACGTAAAATCCTTAATTTTGTAATAAATGGGAAAAGCGCCATCTGTTCTCAAATTAGAATACTTTTAGGGCTAGCCTCCTAGGCTAACTTCAGGTTCGAATCCGGGAGCCAATGCTATTGATTCGTGGAGGGTAGTGTTGGAGAAATCTTGGCTGAGATTGTTGCCGTCCCTTTTTGTTCTCTTATGAGCGACAGTGACAGGTGTGAAATTCTATTGGTTAAGTCATGATTTTTGTAACTACGAATTGCTACCATTGGTTATTACTCGACGAATTATAAAAGTTTTGATTCATTAGCGATTTTCAAGTATTCCGTGGTAATCGTAATTTTGTCGGTTTACATAGACGCTTCCTTGGAAAAACATGCGGTTGTGACACTTTTGGAAAGGCGCCGGGAGCGACGGTCGCAACTTTGAAGAGGTTCTTGGTTCCAGGGAAGGCGACGGGTGCTGGTGGAGCCATGGCGTCTGCAGCTATTTATCTGGTCAGATCTTTCCTTATATTTCGTAGACACAGAATATAACAGTGAAATATAAAGTTTTGTAACCGCGTAACGTAAGAAAAAGCGTATGAGTATGAGTGTCGGTACTAAGCCGTGTCTGCCATATTGTTTCCTAGTCATTGTAACTACGTAATTGAAATTCACATTTTTCACAAGTTTGAATCTAGCAGTATGTTGTTTAAGATCTGTGATATTCTGGTTCTACATATTGTCATGTGTTTTAGCTTATCTCCGTGTACATTCTACATTTTTACTTCGGATTGTGAGTTCTACCTACGATAATTTTATGTGTACATTTTCAGGAATTTTCCATACGTTTTATTCTATTGTATCTGTGTGAAGCTGTGATTTAAGTGTACCTATTTTTAAGAAATTATATTTTGATTGAACGAAATTAAAAGTACGGAACGGTAGGTAGTACGTTGAGCGCTTTGCCTCGTAGGTGCATTTGGTTAGAGGCTTAGAGCCTTCGGTACTCATAGTGCGTGAGCTAGATCGTAGGTTCGATTTCGTTTAAACTATTTACACTTTCTTCTGCGGGATAGTTTCTTGTTAGATCACGGGACTACGATAAAGGTGTTGGTTATTTTGCAAAGTAAGATTGTTTCAGGATTTTGTGCGTCGGAGGGTACGTTTTGGTATGACGATATTTCAATAGGTTAGTGTAAATTTGTGTGTCTACCTAGCAGGAAGTACCTACCCAGTAATATTTCACAGGTATGCCACGTCATGGGAGTGAAAAGTTGACCTACATTCAATCTATAATGTAAAATGTAAGTTCGTAAATTTGTAAGAAATGTAGACGCACTTATTCCTCCATAGCAAATTCGGTGGTGTAGTAGCACGGCATGTCGATATCCAGAAATTATTAATCTTGTTGCGGAACTTTTGTACTACCTTTAAGCTAGTTCGAGTCAGACGTGAGAAGCGGTCACCCATCCATCAGCGGTCACCCATCCATTTTAAATCGTACAATTTTTATTAGTAAGAAATAGTTTCAAAAATAGTTCGAATTTGTTGATACATTGTTCTTAGATTTACCCTGCAGATATTTGAGGCGTGGTTTTAGATTATTGTTAATTTGTTAGTAGTATAGCCAGATTGTTTTGGATATTGATATCAGAATTAGGTGTACCTACCGGGAATTCGACGGATCTTCAATATAGGTGGACATTTCGGGCATGCGATGGATCTTCAAGAATATTAGGTGTACCTACCGGGAATTCGAAGCTTCAATAATATTAGGTGGACATTCCGGGAATTTGGCGGACCTTCGAGAATCTTGAAAGGATACTACTACTGATAGGAACGGATATTATTATTTTAGATTATTTAGGTACTGCAGTTCCAGTTTGATTCAGAGACGTCGATGTTCCAACCAGAAGGGTGACATTTACAGTTTTGAAAAGGTAATATCTACTTTTACTCAGTATTTTATGTTCTACTACATATTTTGACTACAACTAAATATTAATCAAAATTCAGAAATGCAAAGTTTAATAATCTTTTGATACATTTTTTTATACCTAATTCAGGAAATATTTAATTCCATTTTTTGAATATTTTCTCATCAGCAATTTTACTAATGACATTTTAGTAATAGTTATCTAACTAACATTTTTAACGGATTTAGAATGAATGTCATATTTAGATTCAAGGCCATACTCATATGCCAAGCAGTGGATAATTTTAAGCGTTCAGAGAGTTACATTTCCGTAACTTTTATTCGTATAAAGTTTCTTATTATTTTGATATAATTTAACCAAATGTTTATTACCAGCCTTTTACATTTTATACGGAGTTGCATAGGAAGTTTGCAATGTCAAAAGTAATAAATAAAGAAGTTACTTTTATGAAAGTGATGTTGGATTTGAGCTTACTAGGCCAAGCTAAGACAAAGCCTTAATAGTTTTCTCTAAATAAAGAATGGGAAACTATACAAGTACAGTTCGATTCACCATTTCTTATTACTTAGTTCAAGGAAACTAGGTTTGACAATTTTAAAATACAAAATTGAAGTTACATTTTAGTAGAAGGTTGAAAATAAATATTTACCTTTAACTTAAAGTAAATTCTGCAAAAGTATCAATATGTTTTGCTTGCAGTAAATTCTCTTCATATTTTCATTTTCTTTTATTTTGAAATAGATTCTTTCTAACTTTGTATTGGAAGATTAATGTTTTTTGTTTTCAAATATATATTTTCATAGATTCACAATTCTAGCGAACAAGTAAATCTAGATGTCGTGAATTCATTTGTTCCATTAAACTCAGTAAATGTAAATTCAAAAGAAATCCTGATATTAAAATCACAGTAAGACTAAAGTTACCACATCATCAAATACAAAATGAAATACATTATACTCAAATTAAATAATGAATTAATGTGAAAGGTTTTCATTTGGAATACCTAACCATACACTAGGTTCAGGAACAAACCTAGATTTGATGGATATACCCTCTTGTCCTTTTGTATACTTAGTAAAGTATGACTAGACTGACTGACAAAAATATTGCATTTTGACTTGAATTAAAGATACTTCCCCTCATATCAGGATTAAATATATTGGAGGAGCTCTGTCCAGAGTCTGGCTGACGAGGAGCACTGCACGGTGGCGGGAAAGGGCGGTGCCCCGGCTTTACCAAAAACACAAAAATGCTGTTGTAGTTTTATCTTGTTTGAACCAGCAAATTTCTTACAATATATTTGAATGCTAAGATTATTAGTCTTCCTCACCTTCTTGAATCTTCATTGTTGAACATTTGCTAAATATTAGGATTATTTTTATTCTATTCATCTTCATCATCACTTTCGTAAGTTTAGTATTTTCTATTCTAATTAACTATCATTAGGCAAAGTAGGTTATACCATTCGAGTCATTAAAGTTCAGGGGTTACAACAGCGGTTCGCAACTTTAGGTCCTATTATACTACTAGACGTTCATTTGGCCAAATACTAACCTCATTAAACTGAAACCAATTCTGTTACTTTAAGTTCTTTCTTTTCTTCTATTTACAGTGTCTTCAGCCTTGTCCATGTCCAGCCTTCTGGGAATCGTGTCTGATGGATCCGTGCTCTATCTACGATTAGTGTCGCATTTAAGTGTAGTTTATAATAATTTCCTTGAAGTGGTTTACTTGCAACTGAAGAATTTTAATTAAAGTTTTCGTATCTTAAATTTCATCTTTACATTTACTAAAATCGTCCTTTAAATTTTCAACATTTAACTTTTCTTAATTTCTTTTACTTCTCTTTTCTTAATTAGGGTTAAAAAAAATAGGCTAGGTTAGGTAAGGTAGAGGTTACAAATCGGTTTGCGTGACCAGGATTATATCGTTTTTCGTGTTACTACGGACTTAAATATCTTGAAACTATGATTTTTGTGTCATTTTATTTAAATTTTGATAATTTTCCTATTACAGATGACTCCATTTACTATCATTTTGACGTTTAGATAAGAGAGTATAGGCTTACAGCACGTTTATTTTGATTTTGCGTTACTAGGATTACGATTTTATTTAGACGTAGAGCACGGATCTTCCCATTTTCTTTCAGTTCCAGAATTAGACTTTTGACTTGCTGCGGAATTGGTTTCACTTTTACTTTTACGTGGTTATTTTTGTAACCACAAATTGTTGTTCGTGAAAACGGAGTGACAAGAATGGTATTTTAGTGTATAAGGTGTTATGAATTTTATGTTTTATTGATATTTTTCCGGGGTTGTAAACTTTAATGCGGATTGTTTTGAATTTTTAATTAACTTGTTTACGTTACCTTAATAATCATGATTTTATTGTTTTACACTGCCATTTATATTAACATAACAATACATTTTGAAGATTATCTACACACAAAATGTCTAGTAAATTGGGGGTCGTTAATAAACTTTGGGGGTCGTGAGTAGATTATGGGGGTCGTTAAGCTTTAAAAGTAAATTCAAGTCTTGGCACGCTTTCATGAAAGTAAACTAGTGTTCTGAAATGTGTAATTATAAAACAGTAACCTTCTACTTTAATAAAAAAAAAAAATGTCAAGCCTAGATTTTTTAGAACATTCTTAGTTCTTTTGAATATTTTAAGATGTCATTTAAGATAGTTGTGTAGCAAAAGTACACAAACGTGATGTTTCAATTTGAAATTTAATCGTATATGTCTAATTAATTTAACAACATCATGCTTCTCATGGTTATTTTATGGTTATTTAAGAAATTTAGTGTTTCTAGTATCAAATTAGGCTATATTTTAAATTTTTACAAGGCTACAAACAAATAAGTCAATTCAGTAACGTTAAATTACAATTAGTTTTTATGATTCGTTAGTAGATAACATTTAATCATTGCAATTATTTCTGGTTTTTATGCTTAATTTTGGGTTTCCTTTTGCCAATATTTAAAACTTATGAGTTACTTCTGGTTTCTGTTGCGAATACTTATAATTAATTAGTTATTTTGTTTATTTACTATTGTATTATTTTTATTCTAAATTGATAACACGTATATTTACATTCTATGCAACTTCGATAATTTAGCTGGATATTTATATTTCATTCTTTCATGACGCGATTAAATTATCTAAGGTTATTTGAATTGGCTTAAATCAAATAAATTTTTGATTAAGTTAGTTCCAGTGCCAATAAAACCAACCAAAATTAACAAATCATTTAGTTGTAGTAGTCGTAGATGTACAATTAATTAGGCTTTGCATTCATGAAAATTAGAAAAAAAAATCTATTTACATTTTCTTTAAATTTATAGATTTTTTTGAGTCATCCAATTATTTTCTTAGACAATTGTAGCAGATTTGGCAGAGCTCATTCGTAAACGTACGATGAGATTTTCTAGAGCTGGTTTATTTCTTTTATGTCTTTTGTTACGTGTTTCAGATAGTCGAGTGTTAGAGTTAGTGTTGTTTAGGACATATTTTTTTATTTTGCAGCGATTTCAGGAAAAATACATCGTTGTTTATAGAAGGATTTATCGGTTTTGAATTTCCAGGATTTTAACATTTGAATTATTTTATTTGTGTACCTATTTTAATAAATAAATTATTTTCAGATTTCATCTGCAACAAATATAATAATTTCTCATGTTTGAATTAAGTAATGGGTTTAGAAGGTTTAGTTCTAAGGCATTTTTGCGCGTAATTAATTTGATAACAGTTTTTCTTTACATAAAGTACAGCGTAAAATTTTGTGAAAAACATAATAAGCGATTGCGTAATATCTTGACATCCTAAAATCCTAAAAAAAAACCCCAGACATTTTAGTTAAACTGTATTTAACAGACGACACTTGAAAAAGCGAGCAAATCAACGGTGATACAACACGAAAATTAAATCAATATGTTACGCGAGCGAAGCGAACGCGACGTAGTAAAGCTAAACCATTAACATGACGCGAGCGAGGCGAGCGCGACACTACTCGAAAACTTCTTCTTCTGTCGTATGGGTATGAAGTCGATCGACCTGATGAACCCTGGTGTCAACGTTTTAAACCGCCTTATAGCACAGCAAATAGATCTCTGACATGGTTTGTGTTACGACATCTATCAATGACAGCGACCGGGACCGACGGCTTAACGTGCCCTCCGTAGCACGGAATCCTTTTCTTCTCGGACATTCAGGTGATTCAGTCTGCAATGTCTTTACCAAACTAGAAACAACAACACAATGTCATTCTTCTCCCTGGGAATCGAACCGAGGAAATCCGGATCGAGAGCCCATGGCTCAGACCACTAGACCACGGAAGCAGTTAGTAGACCACTGAAGCAGTTATATCTTGACATTAGCGTAATACAAGCGTAAGCGTAATAGTAGTTAGAAAAAGAAAAAAATATTTGGGCAAGAGTGCTGGGGTCTCATGGTTCGGAGCGGGTTAATCTGTTTTGGGTTTCTCCAAACCTTCAGGATTTCTCTACATTCCTTTGTCTTGGGCGCCACACTGCTTGCTACAAACGTGTTTGTCCTTAGTTCATAAGTACTAACTTAGTTTTAAAATAATACCTAGCATAATTGCAATAGCGTAAAAGATACGTTGCTTCATTCAATAATTTTCATGATAAGTTTAATATTTTAGTAAGAGCAAAAGTTGTGGCGTAAATATTTTCATATTCCTTTATTTTGGAAAATGCAACGTTCTGATAGCGATTGGCGTAATTTCTGTGTTATATGTTTAATTTCACTAACCCTAAGTGTTTTAGTTGATAAGTTTTGGAGTTATCATTTGCGAATTTTAAAGTACGTATTATGATTTGAGAACGGATGGATATTTCCAATAAGAATGCAAAAGAAAAAACTTAACAATTTATCATATGCATTTCAATAATTCTAATTTTGTTTATCAGTGGTCAAGTAGAGGTGGCTGTGATGTTTATTTGAGTGGCGCAGATCAGAGTAAGGTGGCCAATAAAAGGGGATTGAAAGATTGATGAATTTATTATGATAATTTATGTATTATTATTATTTATGTTTATTAAATATTTATATTATTAATAAGTTTGAAAGGAGATGTAAGCAGGGCTCTGGTAAATATCATAGCTTACCTACTTTGACTACAAGTTATTGTGTGTCCTTCTAGAAACTACACCACACAACAACGAAATTTATATGAAAACTAGAAGTTAGGATTAGGACAGCAGTCATTTCTGTGTTTAACAGGTGTTTCATATATTTTTCTACTCACACGCAGTTCTCAGGCTGATGCTATGAGGCTAATGCTTTTCCCCACACTTACATCAAGCTAAGGTGTTAACGAAATAACTTTGAATTGGGATTTGAAGAGATTACCTTGATCAATATGCCCGGCAAGATATCAAGCATATAGGGTATCTGCATTGTGTAACGTAGGGGTATCATCTTATCTAACGATCACCATTCCAATGCAGAATAAAGACGAGTATTGATGTGGATTGTATAAGTACTACTCTTCTAGTACGTTGAGGCTTAGCACAACCTCAGCGCCTTGCACACGGTGTGATTTAATCCTGCGCGATACATTGTTGTTCATTAACTTGAGGTAATCAAAGATTTCAGATTTCAAATTGGAGTCATGGCTGTTAACATTTTTAGTCACATTACACACACACACAACACAAATTCACTTTTGGAAGGATGTGCAATAATTTCTTTTTATAAAATTGAGGAAATAGTAAATATTTTCATAGTGTAATTTAAATGATGCTTCCCATTATTTATTTAAGCTTCACTATTAAAAAGATGCTAGGAAATTGTCGGTTAAAAGTGTAAGGGTTGAACTTGGGGATTCTGTGATATATATTTGCGACTTAACAGTCAAATAAATCCGTATTTCATACAAATGGAACTAGGAACTTCTGTGATAAATACTTTCAGCGTAACAGGTTGGTTATTAGCGGAATTTTTGCATTTCATAATTGATTTAAGATGAGGAAAATTGTCGATTTTGAATAAAAAATCATGAACATTTTATATCCTGACAAAAATTCTGTTAACTTGTCTATGCAGAATGTATGGGACGATTGTGGAATGATCATAAGAGGTTGTATTGTGATGATTATGAAAGATAAGCTAAGGCGAATCTCTGTCTTTGAAATCAAATATTAGACTTAAGCCAGAGAGAAGAGCATAGATAAATAATGGAATCAGAGTCTAGGATACTTTTCATTGACATTTGAACCATGACACACTACACGGTACATGATGAGGTTTTATGAAATTTGGTGTTAGGGGTAAATTCAATGACTTGAATCATACAATGTTTTGATTCAGTTATATAACATTAACAGGTTTTATCTGTATTTCATAATTCGCTCCAACTAATAGGCACACTGCAAACAAGACTGTTCCTTTGCTTGGCTTTGTATTTTGTCCGAATAATCATCAAAATAAGTTGATTATTCGTCTGATGAGTTTAGAGTTTGGTAGGAACAGTTTTATTTGTTACACACTCCGAAAGGTTAGTAATTTTTATTTTGGGTTGAGATTTTTGAGTAGAACTTTTTGTCAGTTGGATTTAAATGACTGGAACTAGTAAATGCAACACTTTCATTCTTTGACCAGGGTCATTCGTATATTGGTTCAATTTCAATACATGGTTGGACTGAACAGATGAGATCACAGGGTCGACTGGCCTTCCGGTTCCTCGGCAGAGACTTGTTGCCCTTGGGAAGGAGATTTTTATTCATGACTAAATGTTTAAAGCTTGGGGATTCAATCCATGTAACTATTTGCTGACCTTTTGGTTTAAAATACACACCACACAAAATACATTCTGGGAAAAGTGTCAATGAAATTTTTCTAACTGATTATATTTGTGGATCTCAATTTTGAGTAAAGAGAATTTTCCTCCGTTGAAGTTTTAAGTCAACTCCAGTAAATTGGGGGTCGGATGTAACGATACGCCTTCATGTTTAAGCGCATCGTCACTCCACAAATATAATATTTCTTATAAATAGCTTGATTTGATAAAAATTATCTATTCGTAAAATTATAATTCATCAAAATCGATTTAAGACGTTTTGAATTTTGCGCCATTTCAGACGAAATCGTATCTGAGCTCTTATTGGTCAGATAGTTGTATGACCACCGCGAGAAGAGAATCTGCAAAATAAACAAAAGTTTACATACTTTCATATTAGTACTTAGTTGAATATTGTTCGAAAAATAACGATCATGTTCATAAATTAAAATAAACTTGAATATAGTATTTTGATTATTCAAATATGAACCAATAGCATTCAGAAATAAACATGCTATTTTGTTAACAATATTGTTTGTTAATCCATATAATTTAAATATTGACCATTATAAAATACGGTGTAAATATTTGTCAAATTATAATAAACATCAAATACCATTAACATAAAAACGAAACAACAATAATGTAATTCAAATGACTGACAAGTTCATTCATCACTGTCTGAAAGTATTACAGTACCTCTCCGCGTTTATGGTGTAGTGAGTGTGGCGAAAAAAGGAACTAACTGGACCGTCAAGATCATACAATATAAAACTTCTTGTTCCATGTAAATACATAGAATCGCAATACAAAATGACCCTAAGATAAAAACTCATTGTATTACGTGGAAGGTCTATGGTTGTTTATATCATATATTTGATATTTTCTCCGACATGCAGCGCCACGCTAAAATTCATAGGATGCAGCTGGCACATTCTATGATTTTCAATCACTCCTCGTCCAACAATTGAATTTCTGATTTGAATGAATAGTGGGAAGTAAAAAAATAATCAATTTAATAATTTTCGAATTAATTTCTCATGTATTTTACGTAAAATCCTTAATTTTGTAATAAATGGGAAAAGCGCCATCTGTTCTCAAATTAGAATACTTTTAGGGCTAGCCTCCTAGGCTGACTTAAGGTTCGAATCCGGGAGCCAATGCTATTGATTCGTGGAGGGTAGTGTTGGAAAAATCTTGGCTGAGATAATTGCCGTCCCTTTTTGTTCTCTTATGAGCGACAGAGACAGACGCTTCCTTGGAAAAACATGTGGTTGGAACACTTTTTGGAAAGGCGCCGGGAGCGACGGTCGCAACTTTGAAGAGGCTTCTTGGTTCCAGGGAAGGCGACAGGAGCTGATGCCAGCCATCGTGTCTGCAGCTATTTATCTGGTCAGATCTTTCCTTATATTTCGTAGATACAGAATATAACAGTGCAATAAGAATAAAGTTTTGTAATCGCGTAACGTAAGAAAAAGCGTATGAGTTTGAGTGTCGGTACTAAGCCGTGTCTGCCATATTTGTTTCCTAATCATTGTAACTACGTAAATGAAATTCACATTTTTCACAAGTTTGAATCTAGTAGTATGTTGTTTAAGATCTGTGATATTCTGGTTCTACATATTGTCATGTGTTTTTGCTTATCTCAGAGTACTTTTACATTTTTACTTCGGATTGCGAGTTCTACCTACGATAATTTTATGTGTACATTTTCAGGAATTTTCCATACGTTTTATTCTATTGTATCTGTGTGAAGCTGTGATTTAAGTGTACCTACCTATTTTTAAGAAATTATATTTTGATTGAACGAATATAAAAGTACGGAACGGTAGGTAGTTATAACCACGACGTGCGGGTACGGAACGGTAGGTAGTACGTTGCGCGCTTTGCCTCGTAGGTGCATTTGGTTAGAGCCTTCGGTACTCATAGTGCGTGAGCTAAGTCATAGGTTCGATTTCGTTTAAACTATTTACACTTTCTTCTGCGGGATAGTTTCTCGTTAGGTCACGGGACCGCGATATAGTTGTTGGTTATTTTGCAGAGTAGGATTGTTTCAGGATTTTGTGCGTCGGAGGGTACGTTTTGGTTTGACGTTATTTTAATAGGTTAGTGTAAATTTGTGTGTCTAGCTAGTAGGAAGTACCTACCCATTAATATTTCACAGGTATGCCGCGTCATGGGAATGAAAAGTTGACCTACATTCAATCTAGTATGTAAAATGTAAGTTCGTAAATTTGTAAGAAATGTAGACGCACTTATTCCTCCATAGCAAATTCGGCGGTGTAGTAGCACGACATGTCGATATCCAGAAATTATTAATCTTGTTGCGGAACTTTTGTACTACTTTTAAGCTAGTTCGAGTCAGACGTGAGAAGCGGTCACCCATCCATCAGCGGTCACCCATCCATTTTAAATCGTACAATTTTATTAGTAAGAAATAGTTTCAAAAATAGTTCGAATTTGTTGATACATTGTTCTTACATTTACCCTGCAGATATTTGAGGCGTGGTTTTAGATTATTGTTAATTTGATAGTAGTATAGCCAGATTGTTTAGGATATTGATATCAGAATTAGGTGTACGTACCGGGAATTCGACGGATCTTCAATATAGGTGGACATTCCGGGCATGCGATGGATCTTCAAGAATATTAGGTGTATCTACCGGGAATTCGAAGCTTCAATGATATTAGGTGGACATTCCGGGAATTTGGCGGACCTTCGAGAATCTTGAAAGGTTACTACTACTGATAGGAACGGATATTATTATTTTAGGTTATTTAGGTACTGCAGTTCCAGTTTGATTCAGAGACGTCGATGTTCCTACCAGAAGGGTGACATTTACAGTTTTGAAAAGGTAATATCTACTTTTTATTCAGTATTTAATGTTCATCTACATATTTTGACTACAACTAAATATTATTCAAAATTCAGAAATGCAAAGTTTAATAATCTTTTGATACATCTTTTATACCTAATTCAGGAAATATTTAATTCCATTTTTTGAATATTTTCTCATCAGCAATTTTACTAATGACATTTTAGTAATAGTTATCTAACTAACATTTTTAACGGATTTAGAATGAATGTCATATTTAGATTCAAGGCCATACTAAAATGCCAAGCAGTGGAAATTTTAAGCATTTAGAGAGTTACATTTCTGTAACTTTTATTCGTATAAAGTTTTTTATTATTTTGATATAATTTAACCAAATGTTTATTACCAGCCTTTTACATTTTATACGGAGTTGCATAGATAGTTTGCAATATCAAAAGTAATAAATAAAGAAGTTACTTTTATGAAAGTGATGTTGGATTTGAGCTTACTAGGCCAAGCTAAGACAAAGCCTTAATAGTTTTCTCTAAATAAAGAATGGGAAACTATACAAGTACAGTTCGATTCACCATTTCTTATTACTTAGTTCAAAGAAACTAGGTTTGACAATTTTAAAATACAAAATTGAGTTACATTTTAGTAGAAGGTTGAAAATAAATATTTACCTTTAATTTAAAGTAAATTCTGCAAAAGTTTCAAATATGTTTTGCTTGCAGTAAATTCTCTTCATATTTTCATTTTCTTTTATTTTGAAATAGATTCTTTCTGACTTTGTAATGGAAGATTAATGTTTTTTGTTTTCAAATATATATTTTCATAGATTCACAATTCTAGTAAACAAGTAAATCTAGAAGTCGTGAATTCATTTGTTCCATTAAACTCAGTAAATGTAAATTCAAAAGAAATCCTGATATTAAAATCACAGTAAAACTAAAGTTACCACATCATTAAATACAAACATGTAATACATTATTCTCAAATTAAGTTTATGAATATTGAAAAGGTTTTCATTTGGAATACCTAACCATACACTAGGTTCAGGAACAAACCTAGATTTGATGGATATACCCTCTTGTCCTTTTGTATACTTAGTAAAGTGTGACTAGACTGACTGACAAAAATATTGCATTTTGACTTGAATTAAAGATACTTCCCCTCATATCAGGATTAAATATATTGGAGGAGCTCTGTCCAGAGTCTGGCTGACGAGGAGCACTGCACGGTGGCGGGAAAGGGCGGTGCCCCGGCTTTACCAAAAACACAAAAATGCTGTTGTAGTTTTATCTTGTTTGATTGAAACAGCAAATTTCTTACAATATATTTGAATGCTAAGATTATTAGTCTTCCTCACCCTCTTAAAACTTTATTGTTGAACATTTGCTAAATATTAGGATTATTTTTATTCTATTCATCTTCATCATCACTTTCGTAAGTTTAGTATTTTCTATTCTAATTAACTATCAATAGGCAAAGTAGGTTATACCATTCGAGTCATTAAAGTTCAGGGGTTACAACAGCGGTTCGCAACTTTAGGTCCTATTATACTACTAGACGTTCATTTGGCCAAATACTAATCTCATTAAACTGAAATCAATTCTGTTACTTTAAGTTCTTTCTTTTCCTTTATTTACAGTTTCTTCAGTCTTGTCCATGTCCAGCCTTCTGGGAATCGTGTCTGATGGATCCGTGCTCTATCTACGATTAGTGTTGCGTTTTAGTGTAGTTAATAATAATTTCCTTGAAGTGATTTACTTGCAACTGAAGAATTTTAATTAAAGTTTTCGTATCTTATTTGCATCTTTACATTTACTAAAACCGTCCTTCAAATACTCAACATTTAGCTTTTTTTCAAACTTTTCTTAATTTCTTTTACTTCTCTTTTCTTAATAAGGGTTTAAAAAAATAAGGCTAGGTTAGGCTAGGTTAAGGTAGGGTAATGTTACACAGTCAAGCATGAAAATTATAAAAGTCAGAGTCTGGGTCTAGTCTAGTCTGATAATAATACTGATACTTAAGTCTAAAATAAATAAAATTAACATTTTCAATTGATATTTGCAAAACAGACTCCATAATAATTTTCACTTGTATAATGGAATTTAATTGGATGAAAACTTTATTAGGACGAAGGACGGTGTGTAATGTCCAATTGCCGACATCTGCCTTCTTAACACGTGAGACATACGGCTGGATTGTGCGTTGAGCTTATTGCTAAACCAAACTGCTCATATCCTAGCGCCAAACTCGCAATACTTTTCATTTCAGGTAAGTGCTGTGTGGAATTAAATTGATTGCAGTGCTATGGCGCCAAATTTTAGAAGTATATTTAAATTTTCTCCGATCAGAAAAATATTACTAAAATTATCATATTTTTTTATAATAGTTTAAACCACCTTGGCAAAATCATAATTACTATCATTATCATCCATTGATATCCAGCATTTTTTCAAACATTAACAGCATTTTATTCTAATGTTTCTTAATGTTTTTGAATGTAATATGGATCTATATATTTATATATATTTATATAGCTTTCCGAATAGGAAATTTTAGCACAGGCCGAAGCCAAGAGCATTTAGGTTAAGGAAAGAAATATTCTAACAATTCTGCAAGTATTAAGTATCACTGATTTTTGGAAAAGTGTGTAAATGTTTGGATGGATGTCGAGAGTTTTGAGACTGGTGTATAAAGTATTTGGGATAACTCCTGTGGTTGTTAAGACGATGGATAAAGTTTTTGACAGTGTCAACTTTCCATTTGGATTTTATTTCAATAGCTAAATCTGTGTATTTAGAGAGTTTCTCTGTATATGGCTATGTCAATTAGATGGACTATTTTCTTATTTTTGTCTAATAGTGTAACGTCCGGTCTGTTATAATGAACTGTTCGATCGGTCATAATTGTTCTATACCAGTACATTTTATACTCTTGGTTTTCTAATATTATTTCTGGATTGTATTTGTAATACGGGACTTTTCTGTGATAAGATTGAATTTAAAGGCTAGATGTTGATGTACTATTGCGGCAACTTGGTCATGTCGGTGTTTATAATCGATTTGAACTTTGAAATATAGATTTGCAGGCTCCTGTGATATGTTGGACGATTTCTGAACTACTTTGGCATCTTCTTCATGTTTATGTCTGAAGGTAAGTTTGGAATTCGGCATATAAACTTTTGGTAGTTGCGAGTCTCGATGACCTTAAATTATTATTAACTTAACTTAAAATTTAATAAATAGAAAACATATTTTCATAGTGAAGATACCACCCAGATCGCATGGCTAGTTGTATGTAGCCCACCTTGTGTTTTACTAATTTATTCACCATCGGTCACGTACTGTATGTCTCAAACTTCTGCGTCGCGAAGTCGTTAGACATTATCATAATGATAATGTCGCATAATTATCTACATCTATTTGAGGCCTGCGGTTGCAGCCAATTTGCTCGCCTAATTTCATGGAAATGCGTATATTTCCTTCTCTAATTGGACGTTCTACGGAAAATCTCTTTCCGTCGAAAGATGACAGTGATATTTGAAGTAGGTAGATACCTCGTTGGAAATGTATGAAATACAAGGTAAATTCAAAAAATATTTAGCATTAATATACTCATCATTTGCGTCTTAAAGTAGGTAAATTTTATCGTTATAATTTTATTGTAAGATTCCACAATAATTGGAAAAAAGAAAACGCATCGTCTTAAATTTTCCTTCCAAACCCGGTACTATCCATCAAACCATTTGAAAAGTAGGCAGGGAGCCGATATCAAAATGTAGTTACCATTGTGCCCTCCCCCCGTGATAAAATATGAGCAGTGACATTGACAAATCGGCGAGCGCAAGAAACGTCGACGTTCACAAGTCACTGCGTGCACCCGGCGATATTTTTGATAATAAAGGAACTTGGAAATTGGCTTTGTGATGGTAAAAGAATTCGCCGATAAAGATATGATGAACTAGCGGTTTTAAGGCTCGTATTTATAAAGCGATCTCAAGATTGAGAGAATATTAAGTATGGATTTGACAGATCGTTTTGTACTGAAATGACATTTCTGATGCAAACTCAAACTCGCTGTCACTCTTGAGAGCTGATTATAAATACGGGCCTTAATCTTCTTAGGCACAAATGAATAATGGCAGTGGACACGCTGTCTTTACTTCCGCATAAAATTTTATGACGTCATCAATTTGATTAAGAGTCACTCATGCTTATAGCAATTATTATTACCTTTTATGACTTCTTTTAAATAATCCAAATGAATCTTTTGTGACTTATGAATAGAACAAAGACTCATTATTGTGTAATTCTCGGTGTAATTATAATTTTCGAACCTCTTTTTTTTCAAACATTAGAACGCTTGGTTTCCTCAAAACAAAAATGTTATGAGATGAGCTTAAAAACTCTCAAGCCCTTACTTCAATACAATTGTATTTCCAATACAAAACTACAAAACGCATTTACATTTTAAATTCAAGTGAACTGGAAGATCTAAGCAACGGTGTATTCAAATACTCTACAACAGGGGAACATACATACATACATAAAATCACACCTTTTTCCCTAATGGGGTAGGCAGAGCAAAAACGACCAAAACAAAGGCCGTTCCGCCGCGTCTTACAAGTTTTTAGGGTTATTACAGATGATTATGTAGGTATATTGCTATAGTGACGGATTGTCAACCCATCGCCTAAATTGCAATACACTGAAACCCTCAAATCAAATCCCTTAGCTGGTTTTTACAGCATGCCCGGGAGGAGAAGCAGCTGGAATATTCATGTTTTTCTATCACTCCCAATCCAGCAGCATGGAAGACGGAATCTTGTCTTTTAAACAATAGGATGATAAAATATAGTAAGAAACGCAGATAAATCATTTAGTGAAAGAGCTTTATTTTATACGGTATTCGAATCTACAAACATAAACTAACGCCTTTATCCCTTATGGGGTAGGCAGAGCGAGAAACGCCTAGTAAAATGCCTTTTCGCCACGCCTGACAAATTATTGAGGACAATTTTAGATTGTGAAGTAATATGTTACCGTTACAATGCATAAACCGTTAGATCATAATCTAGTATCTTAGGAAATTTATAAACTTACTTAACCTAACCTACCGAAAGTTTATAAACTGACGAGACGTGAGTTTGTAAACTAACAGTTGTTACAATTTTACGCTAACATAATATACCTCGAATCCCTTTTGCTGACTTCTACACAGGCAAGAAGGGCAGCTGAAACATTCTTTGTTTTTATATCGCTCCCAGTCAGCATAGAAAAATGTTTAACAGACAAAAATAAGCTTAATTTATACGCTAACCAACAAACTCAATGTTTTTACTGCCAAAAATAAGTTGGCAGTCTAGTTTAATCTCGATAAGCATTACATCTATCACAAAATTTACTTAGAAGGAATAAAGATTACCTAAAATAAATTAATTTTTCACCGTTGTTGTACGTCTTTGAAGGTTTAAGGTTTCAAACATAAAGAAAAACGTTTTTGTGAAATCTTTTTAAAATAAAAACGACAGTAGGAGACATAAATATGAGAAAGAGGATATCTATACAATTAAATACATTTTTCTTCGCATCTTTGATATGTAGGGTAAAGTAATGGTCCTGTTGCGTCCCTTTTTCCCAAGCCACAAGTAGGTATACCAAACCATTAATCAGAAGCAAAAAACTTTGGCACCGTACATCTCAGTCCAACTGTTTACAAGGCCGTACCAGACTCTGTTATAACGTCGGAAAAGTATTTATCTTGGCATGAATGGCCTGCGAGACTTTGACAGATCGTCCGAGTCGTGTTTTGTTAAATAAGTTAAGATTCACTGTTGACGCGCTGGGTAGTTTTTGCGTCCCGACTCTCGGACTATTTCTGCTTTTGCCTTTTGTTTTGCCCCCAATTTGTGCGGCGCCATTTTTTGCCTGTGTTTCTTGTCTGTTGTGTATTTTAGTGCGAAAGTTTATGAGAAGGTCAAGACTACTGCGGTTTATGGCTTATTCGACTTTGACGCTGCAAAATTCTATTAAAGTGATTTGTTTTTAATGAACCATAATTAAAACTTTTCATAATAACCTTGAAACATTTAACCGGCAATCTTAGCCAAGGAATAGGCGCTTTTCCACTAGACGGGACGGCACCGGCAACGGCAACGTCACGGTACCGTCGACGACGGTATCGTGGATGACATAATGTATGAAAATCAATGAAATTATATGACACGCTTTTCCACTTACCGGCACGGCACCGGCACGGCATGTCATCGATTCCCATAGGTATTGTCACGTGATCGTCGCTGTGACGTTGCCGTGCCGGTGCCGTGCCGTCTAATGGAAAAGCGCCCAATATCTTTGAATGCCGTTTACTTTATTTAACGTTTAATTACATAAAATGATTGTTTCCTTTGAGTGTTTAGTATTTTAGACATTAATTCAATTTTATTCTAATATTCGAATTGTATAATCTACTTTGAAACCGTTTTTCTTCGCAGTTCTCCCTATGGCTGCCGTAATCTCCTTGATTTTGTCCATCATCTGTAAATGACAAGAAAATGTATTCAGAAGAAAATATTTTTGAAAAACGAATTAGTAGCTTCATCTACTTGTCGTGTGGGTTCGCGAATCGATCGACCTGATGAACCCTGGTGTCACCGTTTTTAAACCGCCTAATAGCGTACAGTCTCTGATATGGTTTGCGTAACGACCACTATCAAAGACAGTGACCGGCACTTAGTATTGGTAAGCGGACTTGGTATGGTATCTTAGTAATTCTTACTTCTGTTAGCGTTAGGTAATAATTATTATATTTTCTTTGCTTAGTTCTGTGGAAATATTTTTTTGTTTTGTACCAAAGGGTCAGAAGCCTTTTCCGTGCCTTGGAAGACACCTATTGACTCAGACCACTAAACCACAGAGGCAGTCTATTTTAGTTTTTTAAATTGGCTTACCTCTTTCATGGTCAAGTTATGAACAACGTGCCGTTTCTCTGGAGGTCTTCTTCTGAAGTTGTCTTTCCTTGCTAGAGCTCTCCTTATGTAACTAGGCATTTCTGAAATAAAATATTATAATACAAAGCATACGGAGATTAGATTTACAATTGAATTCAATTTCAATTTATTTATTCAACTTATATAATAGAACATTTACCAAAGCTTTTTAAATTGAAGTAGGGTAGCACGTATACGTATGGCAAAAAGAAAGCGGTGCGGCGCGGGCGAGGCGGAGGCGCATCAATTTTGTATGTAATTTACATCTGCGCAGCGCAGCTTGATTTGAAGTTTCTATACAAAAACGACGCATTAGCGACGCACCGGTACCGCACCTCTTCCATGCCCCTAATCCTTTATAGTCGTTTATTGGTTTTGTATGACAACCATAAAAACATTTATAAGTTTTTAGACTTTCGCGGTTGTTCATTACAATTAGATTATTATTTTGAACGGGATTATATATAACCACGATTATTTATATCGAGGTAACAATAAATATAATCGTGGTAAAAGTATTTATTTTTCTTTTTCAGTATATAATATGTAGCTTACCAGTAAAAGGTTCTATACGATATTCGTAGCTTGTAACGCATACCACTACAATTATACTTATCACTAGAAACACAACCGACGCCATAATGAAACTGCAAAATTGTTTGAAATTTTTCAACTTTGTGTTTCATAATCGATTGTAGGCACGCCATGTTTTCAAAACTATACCTACATGTATGTATGTCTGTATAGTACCTACCTATTTTTATCTCACGACTGCCGCTTAGCTATACTTGTGTGTTAAATGTACCAACACATACATTGTCTTAGTTTGCGTGAGTTCTGTATAGTAAACCTGTGTAATTACGCACACAAGTGCGCGTGTCTGTACGCATAACGACAATTTGGTATGGTCGAGTGTTGGTCGTGAGATAAAACAGCTAAGTGTAAAGAGCAAGTAGGGTTAGGTGTATTAAAGAATATCGATTCAGTTCGTCTAAAAAGAGTAGCAATAGATTCTTACTTACTTACTTACATAGGTACCTTTTTTTTGATAGGTACTGCTTAAAAAAATTGCTACTTGTGTCTTGTGTTTAAAAACAATACGAAAATGAAAATACGTGAAGTATTTTTTTTGAGCTTGGTGACGTAGTAATTTATTTATTTACTTCCATGTGATATTTTGGTTAATTACATTAATTAAGAGCCAACAAAAGCATGATTATTGCAGTCTTCTAAAATTTAGGTATAGGTATCTATTTTCGTGGAATTTTGATTTGTGTCCTAATTTTAGGAAATGACTCGAAAGCAGTCTTGATCAAATTGGCTTTATCAACCAAGGAACGTAAAACGTTTACAATTTCAAACCCAAACTCCGGAGTAACAAAGTATCAAAATAGTTGAAGCCAATTGATCAAAGGTTTATAAACTTTAAACCACACTAAAATTTTGTTGAATTTAGCAAATTTTGTTCCACCCAAAGTTGTTTCAGTCGTTTTCGATTAGATTTTTTTTTTTGTCATCTAACGTAACCATCTTCTCTTAGCTACTACCTTAGTATCTTTCTACACTGATTTTCGCTAACAGCGGCTGATCGCGATCAACAATCTGCGCAAGACTTAGTAGTTTTTATTAATTAGTAGTTTTTAATGCCCGAGTGTTGGCGGAACTTCCTTCAATTTTTTGTTCTGATGGGAAAGATTGAATGACACAACTAGAGTTAGGACTCTACCACTGAATTCTGTGCCCCCCCCCCCCCCCCCCCCCCCCGTCCCCCCGCTTCGTGCCGCGCCTTAGAAGTCGGTTATATCCAATTCAACGACTTCGCTAAATGACGTTAAGTTAAGACGTTGAACGTTACATTCAACGACTTGACGAGTTGTCCTTTAGTCATTTAATTAAATGCCGTCATTTAATTAACGAGCTAGTCATTCAATCAAATCGCGTATTCAACAAGATCACTGCGACATACATACTACGACAGCTTACAACTACGATACATGGAATAGGCGCAGGCACAGAATAATAAATAGTACCTAAGCGCAGAGATTACTACTATTTACATACCCATCCGACAACATGCTAAGCAATATCTTTGTCCCTCGCTGGGAATCGAACTTAAGACCTCCGTGTAGATAGTATTTAATTTATAATAAAACACTAATTTCACTAGTTCCATCACTGAATCAATCAATATAATAAAACACTCATTTCATGGAGTTCCATCAAGAAATTACGACACAAAGTATAACATACCCAAAAAAATATTTTATTGCCATATATAAAACAAATAACATTTAAAACTTAACTTAAAACTAGGTAATCAGGCAAAAGGAAGTGACTCAGCTTTATGCTGCGTAGAGCCACAGCACGACACTACGCAACCACAGTGTAATATATGAGTCTGATGACGTACGTCAGAACGTCAGACTATTGAATTATACTGTGACGCAACGCTGATTTTCAGTCACCCCCTTCTTGATGAATTCCTAGACCATGGAGGCAGTTAGAAAGATGAGGATTCAGTAGGTTAGGTAGGTAAATGTGTTCTAAAGAATATCCATAAATTTGTTCTCGAATAAATCTTAACCTACTCAGAAATCTTTTCAAAAATTTCAGTAAAATTATAGCAAGAAGATAAGCAAGCAATAAAAAGGTCGCCGAAGTCTTAATTCGACATAATTAATGAAAATAAATTATTCGTCCCATTTGAGGGCCACCGAATCTCTAGATTAGTCTGATTTGAATAAATTAACGTCTTAAAGACACTTATAGAAGCAGAATATATTACGGCTGAATATCGAAAAAGCTTCGTACATTTTTTGTAAAATTCGTTTGAATTTTCAAATGGAAATTCAAAAGTGTTTAAAAGTGAAATGGTCGGGTACTTTACATCAAAACATTGCTGATGTGATTAAAAAAAAATTGCTCGTTTATTTATAATAGTCATTTTTTAAGTAAAATACATGTAGGATTGGATTTTTTTGGTGAATGATCTATTTCTGAACTATGACGTATGATGGTTTTTAGACGGAGATGTGAGAAAGTAAAGGTGATAGAGTTACGTTGTATGAGTGCGATAGAGTGAGCGCATGGGTATGTCATATGAGTTTGGATGGAGCCAAAGAGGATATAAAATCACTACAATTGATGGAGCTGGCAAAGGCGACGGATGTGGTTTCAAAAAGAAGCTAAATAAATATTATTTGAAGACGCAAGACGTGTTTCCCTGCATCCGTGCCGGCCCCCCATCCTATATTTGGGGGCTCGTGCCGAAGATAGAAGAAACCCAGGAAAAAATTCAAAGGAAAAGAAGAACAGGAAAAAAGAAAAAAATTACGATCCCATCCTACACCTATACAACGTGTAACAGAAAGGGTATATGCATCGAGAAATGTGTGAATCTACCCATGAAACTGAACAACTTTCCCTAAGGAACATAGGTCGAAATACGAAAAAAAAAAATTTTACTGCCCATACTAAATACGCTATCAGCTGATGCATTTTGTATGAAAGGTCACAATTTTTTTTTCGTTTTTCGACCTATGTTCCTTAGGGAAAGTTGTTCAGTTTCATGGGTAGATTCACACATTTCTCGATGCATATACCCTTTCTGTTACACGTTGTATATAATACTTATAATAAAATAAATAAAATAAATTTTCCACTAATTTTACCTACTTAGGATTAGTTCGTATATTCATAATAATATTAGCATGGAATGGTACATATTATCCAATTTTACCTTTGGAATTGTATTACATAGAATTCTCGGAAATTAGATTATTTGGAGTTTAATTAATATCAGATTGTGAACGGCAACATTAGATTTTGTAATATCGAATAAATGCTAGGTTTTGTGACACTAACTAAACTCAAAGTCTCATATTCATTATAGTATTATGTTGGATCCAATTTCTTTGTATTTTTTTTTCTAGGATCTCCTTGGACAACAGCAAATTTAAGTTTGTTCTTTAGTCCACTTCATATTTTTGTGTGAAAAAAGTCTCGGTGCTCGAGGGCGGGTTCTATATTCGCTTTGAATACCCCCAAGTTGGTACGGAAGCCTCGGTTAGCGAGTCCGACTCGCACTTGACCGTTTTTTTTTCATGTCAATACCCTCTTGACGAGTGAAAGTCGACGCTTTCCAATTTACATTCTGATTATAGATTATGAACTCAGTGTTTTATGATAATTACAATTAAAGAGATTACAGCGTCGTTGACATTTGAGAAAAAGTACTTTGCATAATCTAATGCTTTACTTAATTTCTCAGACATAACGACTTGAAATTATTAAAGAAAATCTTATGCTTTACATAATTCTTACTAAAAAATATTTTATGCAAGAACTGCATTGGTAAAATTTCTTTCGAGTCCGCTGAAGTTGCCAAATAACTATGATTTTATTGGAGTCTAAAGGCTGAATTTCAGGATTTTCTTAAAAATACGGAAAAAAAACGCCAAAAAGAATTGGTGCGACCAATTTTTTTTTTTTCTTGGCTGTGGAGATAGCAGACGACCCCACTTGTCTGCCATTGGGCGCTTTTCCACTAGACGTCACGTCAACGGCAACGGCGACGGCACGGCGACGATCACGTGACAATATCTATGGGAATCGATGACATACCGTGACGGTGCCGTGCCGGAAAGTGGAAAAGCGTGTCATATAATTTCATTGATTTTCATACATTGGCCTCAATTCACGCCGTCCAGTTACTAATTCTAATTCTTAGTAGCGCTGTCACTTTCTTAACTTTGACATAAGAACAGGATAGCAAACGAATACGTGAGTTTGACATTTCTTATCTGACATAAGACTGCTTAAATTAGTTAAAATTAGTGAGCACGCTCTATAGTCATTCCTTATTTAAAGCGCCGTACGTCAAATTAAGAATGTCAAAGTCACGTGTTTGTTTGCTATCCTGTTCTTATGTCAAATTTAAGAAAGTGACAGCGCTACTAAGAATTAGAATTAGTAATAGTGCGTCCTGAATTAACACCATTATCTCACCTACGATATCGTCGACGGTACCGTGCCGTCGCCGTTGCCGTTGACGTGCCGTCTAGTGGAAAAGCGCCCAATGTCGTATGTCCAACGTTCTGCCGAACACCCTGTATAATGGTCCTTCAATTCGTAATTACGTTTCCTACAGTCAGTATAATCCTCATTACAGCTTTATGAATTGAATTAGGATTTGTAGTCGACTGAAATATGCAGTGCTTCATCTGAAATAATTTACTTAATTACCTACCCAATGCGTCAATTAACAATTTAAATTTGACCGATAGGTAACATTAAAATTACTGATCGGCCCTAGTATATCCAAATACTTTACATTTGATAATTTTTGTTTCAGCCTTCCCAAACCACAAAAGCAAGTAAGTAAATATACAAAACAATAAATAAGAACAAAAGAAAATATACTACAACTTACCGGGCGTTTGGTTTTGACATCGCCGGCGCCGGGAAGGTGGACTAGTGTTGTGACAGTATTAATGTTCATCTTCCTAGCCTTTTTCCCGTATTTCACGGGGTCGGCTACCTAATCTAGGGGATTTAACGAGGGTACTGGTTTTTACACAGAGCGACTGCCATCTGACCTCCGCAACCCAGAAGGGAAACCAGACCCAATCCTAGATTAGGATACACATAACCTTTGAATTTCTTTGTAGGTGTGTGCAGGTTTCCTCTCGATGTTTTCCTTCATCGTAAAAGAGCCGAATAAACGTACATTATGAAAATCGAAAAACACATTGGTACGTGGTGGGATTCGAACCAAGACCTCCTGCACAGAAGGCCGCGGCCCTATCCACCCAGCGCTCTGAGCGAATCTTGAAAATGCCAAAACTTTTTTTAAAACTATTTTACTAGTTCTTTTTTTCGGGACAGCACTGGTCCACGGATCGTAAAGTTGTCCCACTCAGGGTGCCAGTAAATATCGCATGGGCTCCACCCCGCCCTCTGACAAGAGAAACCTTCCATAGTAATATACTGGCCGAATATTGTTCCATATAGGAAGTTAATACTGATCTGTTATTTGTAGCAATAGTGAACAGCACTGGCCCACGGGTCGTAAAGTTGTCCCACTCAGGGTGCCAGTAAATATCGCATGGGCTCCGCGCCGCCCTCTGACAAGAGAAACCTTCCATAGTAATATACTAACCGAGTATTGTTCCACATAGGAAGTTAATACTGATCTGTTATTTGTAGCAATAGTGAACAGCACTGACCCACGGATCGTAAAGTTGTCCCACTCAGGGTGCCAGTAAATATCGCATGGGCTCTCCCCGCCCTCTGACAAGAGAAACCTTCCATAGTAATATACTGGCCGAGTATTGTTCCACATAGGAAGTTAATACTGATCTGTTATTTGTAGCAATAGTGAACAGCTCTGGCCCACGGATCGTAAAGTTGTCCCACTCAGGGTGCCAGTAAATATCGCATGGGCTCCACCCCGCCCTCTGACAAGAGAAACCTTCCATAGTAATATACTGGCCGAGTATTGTTCCACATAGGAAGTTAATACTGATCTGTTATTTGTAGCAATAGTGAACAGCTCTGGCCCACGGATCGTAAAGTTGTCCCACTCAGGGTGCCAGTAAATATCGCATGGGCTCCACCCCGCCCTCTGACAAGAGAAACCTTCCATAGTAATATACTGGCCGAGTATTGTTCCACATAGGAAGTTAATACTGATCTGTTATTTGTAGCAATAGTGAACAGCACTGACCCACGGATCGTAAAGTTGTCCCACTCAGGGTGCCAGTAAATATCGCATGGGCTCCACCCCGCCCTCTGACAAGAGAAACCTTCCATGGTAATATAGTGGCCGAGTATTGTTCCACATAGGAAGTTAATACTGATCTGTTATTTGTAGCAATAGTGAACAGCTCTGGCCCACGGATCGTAAAGTTGTCCCACTCAGGGTGCCAGTAAATATCGCATGGGCTCCACCCCGCCCTCTGACAAGAGAAACCTTCCATAGTAATATACTGGCCGAGTATTGTTCCACATAGGAAGTTAATACTGATCTGTTATTTGTAGCAATAGTGAACAGCTCTGGCCCACGGATCGTAAAGTTGTCCCACTCAGGGTGCCAGTAAATATCGCATGGGCTCCACCCCGCCCTCTGACAAGAGAAACCTTCCATAGTAATATACTGGCCGAGCATTGTTTCACATAGGAAGTTAATACTGATCTGTTATTTGTAGCAATAGTGAACAGCACTGGCCCACGGGTCGTAAAGTTATCCCACTCAGGGTGCCAGTAAATATCGCATGGGCTCCGCGCCGCCCTCTGACAAGAGAAACTTTCCATAGTAATATACTAACCGAGTATTGTTCCACATAGGAAGTTAATACTGATCTGTTATTTGTAGCAATAGTGAACAGCACTGGCCCACGGATCGTAAAGTTGTCCCACTCAGGGTGCCAGTAAATATCGCATGGGCTCCACCCCGCCCTCTGACAAGAGAAACCTTCCATAGTAATATACTGGCCGAGTATTGTTTCACATAGGATGTTTCGTCTTTGGGAAAAGATTATAGTTTTACTTTTGAAGTTGCTTCAGTTCTAGATCAATATTGTTAGGAGATCTTAATGTTAGGAAATCTCACTCCTATACAGGAGTGTGAAAATATAGAGCTTGGACCTGAGTAAATGATTTCAGTATTGTTATATTTGTTATTATAGAAATATTTAGATTGGCATCTCATGTCGTTTCCATATCACCCAAATTAAGTACTATAGGTACAGTCAGCATAGGAGATATCTTTGCAGGCCTGCTCAAAACGGATAAGATTATTTCAGGAAACTATTTATGGATTCCCATGAACATGAATAATATACAAAAGTTCATGAAAATCTACCGACCCTCTGTTGACTTTAACAATATGTCCGGGAAGAGAAACAGTACAATCTCTAATTTTTCATTATAGTCTCAGTAAAAAAAAAAAAACTTTGCAAACTATTTTAACCTTATTTGAAACTGTAGGCGCCATTTTTGTCGAATACTTCCAGGAAAAACACGACTGTTCACTAAGGTTCGTATTTATAAAGCGATCTCAAGATTGAGCGCAATATTAAGTATGGATTTGACAGGTCGTTTTGTACTGAAATGACATTAAATCCATACTTACTATCTGCCGCTCAATCTTGAGAGCTGATTTATAAATACGACCTTAGTGTATTTATTTGAAGGCAGGCATCTCAAGTGTTGTACAGTTAAGTCGCAATTTTGCCGGCGAGCTCTGTACAGGTGATATCGGGGGAACACTTAGCGCGGCTATCAATCTTACACCCCACAGTGGTCCCGAGTGAAATGTTAAGGGACAATTTGTTTTGCTGAATATTTTAGCGTCATTTTTCATTTTTATGTACAAGGCAATAATGTAGATGAAGTATGCTTAGAATACTTATTTCGGACAGAAGTAGATTTATTATTATACATACATACATAAAATCATGCCTGTATCCCTAATGGGGTAGGCAGAGCAAAAACGACCTAAACATAGGTTGTTCCGCCACGTCTGACAAGTTTCGAGGGCTAATACAGATAATGATTACGTATATTGCTATAGTAACGGGTTGTCAGCCCATCGCCTAAATTGCAATACACTGAAACCCTCGATTCCCTTAGCTGATTTTTACAGCATGCACAGGAGGAGATGCAGCTGGCACATTCTACGTTTTTCTATCACTCCCAGTCCAGCATGGAAGCATTTATTATTATCGACTCGTGTAAAATACTCCTGTTATTAAAAGGCAGGAAGGAAGGTTATCTCTTAGTATAATCTGATTTGAAACAGCACTGTTTTAAGTTTGAATCACAAAAATATGTAAACAACTATAGGTATATTTTCAGAATTTGCAGGGACAATTATTCCAAAAGTATCCAAAATACTTTTTTTTTCTAAAGCATAAGTAAATTACAATTTCACAGGAAAAGAAACATCTTTCCTAAGTTTTTTTTAGCCAGCCCAGTGTGCAGTAACACGAATCTAGTGCTAACTCTCCCAGAGAGCCACTCCGGGTTATTGCATCGCCCTGGAGGTGTTTGCTGTAAGTCGTGTGTGTGTTGCCTAACTCATGTAAGTAGAATACTGCTGATATTACAACGCAGAAACGAAGCAGTTGTCTTAGAGTAATCTAGTTCGATACTGTTTTAGGTTTCGTTGACAATTATGTAAACAACTATATTTTTGGAATTTAAAGGGACAATTATTCCAAAAGTATCCATTTTTTTAACATAAAATGAGTATCACAGGAAAAAAATCATCTGTCCTAAGCCTTTCCTAGCCAGCCCAGTGTGCAGTAACACGAATCTAGTGCTAACTCTCCCAGAGAGCCACTCCGGGTTATTGCATCGCCCTGGAGGTGTTTGCTGCAAGTCGTGTGTGTGTTGCCTAACTCATGTAAGTAGAATACTGCTGATATTACAACGCAGAAACGAAGCAGTTGTCTTAGAGTAATCTAGTTCGATACTGTTTTAGGTTTCGTTGACAATTATGTAAACAACTATATTTTTGGAATTTAAAGGGACAATTATTCCAAAAGTACTTATCCATTTTTTTTAACCTAAAATGAGTATCACAGGAAAAAAAATCATCTGTCCTAAGCCTTTCCTAGTCAGCCCAGTGTGCAGTAACACGAATCTAGTGCTAACTCTCCCAGAGAGCCACTCCGGGTTATTGCATCGCCGCACTAGAGCTCGGGTTACTTGCACACTGGGCTGGCTAAAAAAAACTTAGGAAAGATGTTTCTTTTCCTGTGAAATTGTAATTTACTTATGCTTTAATTTGAAAGTAATACAGATTTTGTTACAAAATATCTATTTTATAAAGGAGAGGAAGGATATACTTTATGTAACATTTTTAGAGAAAGTGGGGCATACTTAGTCTTGAATTTATGAAACCATTAAGCATTCACGATAATAGGTGGTGCATAAACAAACAAGGTTTTTTACTAATCTTGTTAAAAAAGAGTGATATTCTGTATTCTGGCTATCGTAACTCCAACTTATTATGCTATTTAACTTATGCAGACACAATAGTTATACACCATCACTCTAAACAGTCTACTGCTACTTACAATTACAACACAAAATAATATTTTAACACATCAAGCATAATATGCTTGCTGTGTTTCTATTAGCTTTTGTTACAAATGTAAGTAATATCTATGTAACAATGGAACCCTACTTAGGTACAAGGAGACTCTGTTAACATAGATACAGTCACGCTCATTACGCCTTTATCCCTTAAGGGGTAGGTAGAGCGTCAACAGCCTAATAAATGGCGTCTTCGCCACTTTTTACAGATATTGATAACGTGTTTTTTTTTTCTCTCTGAGAACAGCAGAGCGTCAAAGAAAGGCTCGTTAAAACCTAAATAACTTAGTTACCTACATAAAAAATAATTGTGGTTCTCAAATTGGAAGCTGCACAGTGATTTGTTTTTTTGTACGTAAGTAGTGATAGTTTTAAACAGAAGTGTGGACCATTTTAGTGTCTGTTTTTATTTTTACACCAGAATACCACACACGTGTTTCTTTGCCTCGCTCTATCCTAAAATTTCTTATCAAATATTAAGGATCGTTTGAGTAATTGGTGTGGAAACTGTTCGCGACGATCTATCTTCCACGCAGCTTGGTTCTGCACTTAAACACTTCACTAATACGGAGATACATCGCTCAGTTTACTTAGTAGAGTGTCACGTGTTAGGTGGAAAATGGGTACGTGTTTTGACTAAATGGCGGTCTATTTTGTCCAGGAAGGTAGTTCATATTATCGTTTTTCTTGATCCACTGATGGACAATATGCCTATATTATTTTATGCTATTATTTTCGCCGATCATGAGCTGTAGTATTCAATTTTAGTAAATGACCTGACTGGTTCTGACCTCCACGACCAAGAAGGGATCCAAACCCAATCCTAGATAAGGCTTTTGCCAGATTACTGCGTCAACCCAGTTGTCAAAGTTTTCAAGCCGCCAATGCTTCCTTTCATGCCTCTCAAATGGCTAAATGACTAATCCAAAAGATGATTATACTCCTCTTTGTTTTTGACAAGTTTGTTTTGTTTTTTCAACATAGATCTGTCGCCAATTAAGTATCTACGATATTTATTGGGACCAACGGTTTAAAGTGCCTTCCAAAGCACGTAAATGCTCGAGTTGTAAGTATATCACCACCGGCCACCGGAGAAGCAATTGTTATGATTCCGAGTAAGAAAGTAGCCTTCACAACCCGGAAACGCTTTTGAAACAATTCCAAGCATTAACTAATATTTCTCAAACGGTAAATTATTCTACATTCTATGTAACGCCAAGAACACCCGAACCGTCTTAATTTATTAGCAGAGTACATAATATTTTGTCCCTACAACCAAGAATCTGTGCTGGGTCCTTCGCAAATGTGCCCACTATCCGTCAAAGTCACTCCCCTTATTTATCACTTGGCATAACTATATCTTGTTGTTTTCACTTAAATTGTTACAACGTAACCTTACCGCGAAGAACATAAAAGTGAGATTTGTCTGACTTTTCGTTGGAGATGTGGAGATAAGTTTTGGGCTTATTTTTATGAATTCTAGTGCGAGGTTCAGGGTTACGCTTTCAAATGAACGGAATACTAATTACTTGTGTAACAATTTTCGGGGTAAGTATACAGTCAAGATTAAAATTACCCTATGTTGGATTGTAACTTCAAATTGAATATACTTACGCCACTTTTTGAATAGCAAAATGACGTCTAAAAATTTGCATTAATACCATCTTTTTTTATTGATAACGGTTTTGTTCTTGACTGTAGGCCAGGTAAGGGACGACAGAAGACAGTCGACGATAAACGACCTAGAAGATGCCTGTTCACTCGTACTTATGTGAAGAGTTGAGGATTGTATGCATTCGGAAACGCAGACGCAGGTATAGTAAATTCCAGTCTTTAGCTACTTGACTAAAATACTATAGATTAACAAAACTCTTAACCAAAAAGCGCTGTGTATTGTACAGCAGTATCAGCACCTAACCAAGTATTTAACATACTGAACCCGTTGCAAAGCCAGTAACACTCATTTCTATACGGCATTGGGCCTGAGGGAATAAAGGAATATCCAGTTTTTCACTTTGCTTACAATTCGCTGGAGATTGACGTCATGATAAGATGCATTTTCTCCAAATTTCCCCATATAAAATTCATGGTTCATCCCCCTTTTTGAGAACTGAATAAAAAAGTGGGTAACGTTTCGTGAGAATTGAGGGTCGTTTGTTTAGGGCAAATAAGAAACTATGTTCAAAAGGGGTAGGTATATATTTTCACAAAACCCCTCCTATTTAATCAGCTGAGCAAATCCAAATAACGTTTCCAAAGAAATTACCACAAACTCAAGGTCAAAATGATCCTCTGAAACTAATTCCATCCACACCTTGGTATTTGCATTCGTTGGGAAGGCACATAGTGGCGCCGAACGTTCTTGTCGGCCGTTTGGCTACGTGAATATACTTACTTATTTATCTTCACTCTGTAATTATATCGCAACTGAATTGGTACTTTGTCAAAGAAAATAGGTACATAATAATTGAAAGAGTGACTATTTATTTTTTCACCATAAAAACTGTAGAGTAGAGGTGATACGATACCTACTCTTACGCCTGTTGCAACTATTATAGCAACACAGAATTAATATAATTTATTACGCCAATATGGCAACACTATTGTTTTCTTCGGTCGGTTCCCGCGAATATACGAACCTGTGTGATTTTCAAGATTACGTTGTTTCTTTTAATTAAACTCCTCCAGACAATAAACCAGCACCCATCAAACACTGGGGTAAACCCAACATGGTCCTAACGAGCAAAGAGTGAAAACATCTGCGTGGAGTTTACGAAAAAGGACCCAACGTCGAAATCTTCGATACGAATTACGAAAGGACGCGTCGTGTCAGCCAGCCTTCTTTTGTTTCGTACGTGGAACGCCGCAATACCCCATCGGTGTTTTCTCGTCATCAAGCGAAGCAAACAAAGGTGTCGTTCGGGAGCTGCTGCAAGCATTATCAGCAGACCTACACCGCAACCAGCAAAAGGCAGGCAAGAGGGAACAGAAGACGCCGGCAGCCATTTTCTTCGTGTTTGTACGTGAGACGACGCAATACTTCTCGCCGTCCACTACACGGAACAGCATCTACAAGTGCATCGGTGTCGATCCAGGATTTGCTGTGAAAATAAGAAGCATTCCTACACCGCATCAACGAAGAAAATCATCAAAAGGCAAGCCAAGAAGAAACAAGATACCGGTAATCGCATTTCCAGAAACCGGTTCAACAAAGCGGTTACAAAATCGTCGGTCTGCACAGTCCTGAGTATCCGGCCCACTTCAACATTTCCGGACGAGCAGGTGCGAGACGGCGCGAGAGTTCACCCAAAGGTGCAAGCGAGACAGGAGAGGCGCGAACTTCACGTCATTTCCAGCGAGTGAGACAGCGGTACGCATCTTCCTAAGGTACGACAGAGACAGCGAACGGCGCGAGAGTCTGACGTCATCGCAGCGAAAGACAGTTGTGCCAACCGTACCTGCGTAATCTCCGTATTTTGGTCGTATAATACGCCCATAGCTTTAGTTTTAGTCCGCCATTTCATTGTACCTACCTAGTTCGCGTGCAGTTTTAGAAAAGGAAATAAGCAAATTACACAGTAAATTCATAGTCAATAAGTAGATTTACACGTGTTTAGTATATAAAAAAGTGTGATCAGTTTCGGCGACATGGCAGAGATCGCGGAAACTATAAAAAAGAAGCGTATTGATAGGGGCTACTTGAAAGCCACCATTACGCGTCTTTCAGCGTTTTCAAAACAAGATTTGACCACATGCTCTAAAGATGAGCTGTCCATTAAGAAACAAAGGCTCATAAGTACGTTCCATGCATATGAGGAACTCAACAAAGAGTTACTTTATTTAAACTCTGACAAAGAATATTACAAGGATGACGAAAAAATTGAGGTTGTGGAATCAACCTACTATGAGACTTTGTTGGCTTTTGATCAAGTTTTAAACCCAGTAAAAGATACTGCCATGCCGTCACAATGTGAAACAAAAAGGTCGCAGCATGCGAGGCTGCCTCCGATAAATATTAAATGCTTCAATGGTAAGTTCACTGAATACATACCATTCAAAAATTTGTTCCTAAGTATCATAGATGCTGATAAGTCGCTAGATTCAGTTCAAAAACTGTACTATTTACGTTCATTCTTACAAGATGAGCCTTTAAATTTGATAAAAAACCTTCCTTTGACTGATGAGAGTTATGATGTAGCAATAGAGCTTCTAAACAATCGTTACAATAACAAACAGCGCATAATTAACGAACATATAGGTTGCCTTTTAGATATGAAACCAATCTCAAAGTCTACTGCCTGCAATTTAAGGGAGTTTCTAGCTTTTGTCAGACAACAGTTAGCGGCAATAAAAAATCATGAACCAAATGTGCAATATTGGGATCCAATTTTATTATGTGTCTTATCCCGTAAACTAGATACCTACACTGCACGAGCTTACCAACTCGAGAGAAGTCAAGAAGGAGATCCCACTGTGGAGGAATTCCTGAAGTATCTGGAACATAGAGCCCTTGCCTTGGAAAATACTGAGCAAGGCCAGACCACCCAGCAGACACACTCGGGAAGCAACAGGGTAGCAGCACCTAAACCATACTCCATGGCTGCAGCCCACGCCGTGACGGGAGCACAATGTTCATACTACGCTGATGCTTCAGGAGGAGCCGATAAACATCGCGTTACCCGAGCATCCACCGGGTTCCGAGCCACCACCACAGCATGCTGAGACTGCTAGCGCCGTGTCCCCACCAGCGCCGCAGCGATTCCTGAGTATAATAAGAACGAGGTTTGGACATATTGTAGGAGGTAATTTACCCTATTATCTATCTCAACCTGCATCACAAAAGGTGGTATTGAAATGTGCGTTAGCCCCTCTCAATGATGCAATTAATCAGTTTTGGGACACAGAAAAAGTGCCAGAAATTTTTAGCGAGCAATCTTCAGAACAGGAACTTTGCGAAAAAATATTTCAAAGTACTGTCAAATTGCAAGACAATAAATTCCAAGTGGCGTTACCATTAAAATTGCCTTTGTCTGAGGTAAATGACGCTCTTGGCGATTCTTTTCATTTTGCTCATAAACGTTTTTTAAATTTAGAGAAAAAACTACACGCGAATCCAAAGTTATTCAACCAATACAAAAATTTTATCAATGAATACCTACAGCTCAATCATGGTCATTATGTAGACATTGAGTTGTACGATTTAAACAAAGATGCGGTGTGTTTTCTACCTCACCGTGCTGTCATCAACGAGAACAGCAAGACTACGCCAGTGCGTACTGTTTTTGATGCGTCAATGTTGACTAACAAGAAAATTTCATTAAATGATTTACAGCTGAATGGGCCAATTGTCCAAAGAGATCTGTACGATATCATTTTATTATTTCGACTAGGAAAATATACTTTCACGACCGATATTAGACGCATGTTCCGTAATATTCTGGTTGATCCTGCTTACACTTCTCTACAGAATATACTGTGGAGGGAAAGCCCATCAGAGCCACTGAAAGTAATAAGGCTAGATACAATAACCTATGGTCTAAAGTCTTCAAATTATTTAGCTACTCGAGCGTTAGATGAGCTAGCAACTAGGTACAAAAATGATTACCCTCTAGCTTCATCCATTATCAAAAACAACAGTTATGTCGACGATATAATTTATTCACATAACGATTTGAGTACACTCCTCTCAGCAAAAGATGAGCTCTGCAATTTATTAGGGTTAGGTAGTTTTCACCTCCACAAATGGTCTTCAAATGATGATAGAGTATTGGAAAGCGTTCCCTCTGCGGAGAGACATTTTGACAGCTTAGATCTGCAAAAAGACAATTACAACATGAAAGCGTTAGGCCTGCAAGTTAATATAAAAGACGACCATTTTATAATCTCGTCTCCAGAGCCATTCAATCCTGAAAAAGTCACAAAAAGAAGCATTCTCAGTTACATAGGCAGAATCTATGATCCTATGGGTTTTGTAGGCCCTATTGTGGTCACAGCAAAGGCCATCATGCAAAAACTATGGGTATCAAACTGTAATTGGAATGACCCGCCCCCTCATGATGTCCAGAAGGATTGGCTTCAGTATACTGAGCAATTATCAAAAATGCAACCTATAACTTTACCTAGGAATATAGACTTTTCAGACTCTCATACAGCACAGCTGATCGGCTTTGCTGACGCCTCGAGTACGACGGGCTACGGGTGCTGTTTGTATCTGCGACTTGTAGATCCATCAGGTACAAAAGCAACTACACATTTACTCTGTTCGAAGTCCAGAATTAATCCCGTTGAAAAGAAAAATATGACAGTTCCAAGACTTGAATTAAACGCTGCTCTTTTGCTTTCTAAATTAACGATAAAGACACACGCGACGTTGCAACTTAAAATCGATATAAAAGATGTATATTTATTCAGTGACTCGCAGATTGTACTTGCATGGCTTAAAACGGAGATTACAAAACTTCAAGCGTATGTAGCGAACAGAGTAAATGTCATTAATCAGAACACCTCCAGATGGCGTTGGTTTTACGTCAACACCCACGAGAACCCTGCAGACCTGATCAGTAGAGGAGTCCAGCCAGGAGAGCTAAATAACAACGACCTCTGGTGGAATGGGCCACAATTTCTGCAAGACAGTAAGTGTGATTTTTCTTGCTATGAGGCAAATATACCTCACGATGTGCCGGAGGTGAGGAGCTGCTTAGTGCTTTCTAGCACGCCCGTGTGTTCAAAAACTAACCCACTTGAATACGTGTTTAAACGCTTATTTGAATGCTCTGATATTAACAAAATTGTTAGGCAGTTTGCGTACATATTAAGATTTTTAAATAATATAAACAAAAAGAAAGATAAACTGAACACAAAATACTTGCGGAGCTCAGAATTGCACAATTCGCTTTTGCAAATAATTAAATATGAACAAAGTCAACACTTTTTTGCCGAGATAGAATCTTTAAGTAAGGGTCAAAAACTAAAAGGCAACCTAACTAACCTCCATCCCTTTCTCGATGAGATGGGACTATTGCGACTTTCGGGAAGGTTACATCATGCTAATATTGCTTACTCTCATAAACACCCAGTCATATTACCTAAAGGTTCTCTTATCACTACTTTGCTTATCAGGAGTGAGCATCAGCGCCTGATGCATGCAGGGAGCAGGCTTGTTCTTGCAAATTTAAATCAAAGGTTTTGGATTATAAATGGTTTATTAGAAGTTAAGAAAGTCGTTCATAAGTGTGTAACATGTTTCAGGCATAAAGCAACGGTAGCTAAACAAATACTAGGTAGTTTGCCGAGTGGGCGTGTCAATAAAACTAGCCGGCCATTTGAAAAACTGGGAGTGGACTTCTGCGGGCCCCTGGAAATAAAATTATCACGCGTTAGACGATCGGTAATAGGGAAAGCCTATATTTTAGTCTCAGTCTGTTTCGTCACAAAAGCGGTTGATCTTCAGTTAGCTAGCGATCTGACAACAGAGACATTTCTAGCATGTTTTAGAAGATTGATTTCCAGACGAGGTTTGCCCACAGAAATCCACTGCGATAATGCCAGTACGTTTAAATGTGCTAATTCACAATTAACTGAGCTCTACTCACTGCAGTCTTCACAAAGTCACCAGGCGCAGGTATATGAGTTTGCTTCTCAGAGAGGCATAGATTTTCACTTTATACCTAGCTATTCGCCTACGTTCGGTGGTCTTTGGGAGGCTGCAGTGAAGAGCACAAAGTATCATTTAAAGAGGGTACTACAAAAGAACGTGCTCACATATGAGCAGATGAATACTGTAATTATAGAGATAGAAGGTATTTTAAACAGTCGTCCACTGTTACCATTGTCGACAGACCCAGATGATTTTTGCTACCTAACACCTGGTCATTTTATCATAGGCAGCGCCATGACTATGTATCCAGAAAGAAATGTAAGTGAAATTCCACAAAACAGACTTAAGTTCTGGCAATTATGTACAAGTTTAAAGCAAAAGTTTTGGAATACATGGCACAAATACTATTTAAATATTTTACAAAACAGGCCGAAATGGCGTCAAGAACAAAATAATGTGAAACTAGGCAGTTTAGTAATTTTAAAAGAAGATAATATTCCCTCTATGTGTTGGCCGATGGCTAGAGTTGTGAAGTTATTTCCAGGCCATGACGGTAAAGTAAGAGCGGTTGAGGTTAAAACGCCAAATCATAAAACTCATCATAGAGCAATTCATAAGATCTGTGTATTACCTATTGAAGATAATAATACCTAAAATAAGTTACCATCAACCTTGTTTTTAAATTTCCTTGTCGCTGGGACTACAAACTCTACAAAGTTGTTAAAATGTAATTAATGTAATTTCATGTCTGGTTTACATAAAAAAAAAAAAAAAATTATACAGTCCACTACTTATAGAGCTAAGTGTGTTTCTATAAAAGATTTATTTTAAAAATGCCTTAGAGTGAGGTAAAAAAAAAAAAGTTAGTTTTTAAGTAAGAACTAGAAGATAGTCTTATGTTATTTGTTTGATACCTAACATAAAATTTAATAGGTATAAAGTATTACTTACCTTGTCAATTCTTAGGGTCATTGTGTACCATCCCAAGAAAATAATATTTCGTAGGGCTAGGAATTTATGTGCTCATTAATAGGTATTAGTAACACTTAAGATAAATACCTACATAGTACGTGACCTAGTATATAAGTTGGTATGATTTTTCTCCAATTTGTTTATTATAAGCATAACATAGAATGCGCCACACTATTTAAAATAAAACTCAGTATTTTGTAAGCAATGTTTTATTAGACTAAGTTTGTTGTTTCAACTTGTTCTTGTGTGGTGGCAGCATGTTGCAACTATTATAGCAACACAGAATTAATATAATTTATTACGCCAATATGGCAACACTATTGTATTCCCCCGTCGGTTCCCGCGAATACACGAACCTGTGTGATTTTCAAGATTACGTTGTTTCTTTTAATTAAACTCCTACAGACAACAAACCAGCACCCATCAAACACTGGGGTGAACCCAACAACGACGACCTTTGTTTAGGTCGTTCACGCTTTGCCTACCCCATTAGCAATGAAAGCGTGATTGTATGTATGAGAAATGTAGACAGAAAATTTGTTTGACTTCGGACTCGGCAGAATTTATCTAGATCCATTAAAACGGTGAAATAGCAAACTACTGACAAAACACGACGCATTAGGTCATCCAACTCCAAATCTAGCTAAAACCACTCTTATTCAGCCGATATAAGGACTATAATGTTATCTGCTAGACTGTGATGTGACACGCCTGTTGATATCATACCTGCGTTCAAAGACCTGTCAGCTGTAGACCGGGCTTAAAAACAGACAATAATTAAAGGGTGTAAGGAAGGCATAGCGTCCCGCAAACTGATAGGGGTTGCTCAGTCCACGAAACTGAACAACTTTCACGGAAGAATAATATTTTTGGCTTTCTCATACAAATTGTCTGATCGAAGTGGTCATTTTATACGGGGAAGTCAAAAAATGTTTTTATTTCCTAAAAGAATTGCTACTTGAAAGTTACTCAGTTTCATTTACTGAGCTCTATCAGTTTGCGCGAAGCTGTCACTTGCACTCTTTATAAAATGCTGGTCGAGATCCAGAACCAATGCTTCTTTTTACTTCCAATAGATAAACTCTAAAACTACTGTACCGAAAAGAAAGCTACGTTGTCCCGAAGGTACATAGACAACTTTTCCCCGAAAGAATTCTTTTTCTCACATAAATTCACGTAAAACAGCGAAGTATACTTATTACATAAAATATGTTTTTAATCAAAATAAATAAATCATGAAATAGAATCAGTACAAAAAAGGTTTGTACTACACAAGAACTAAAAAATAAAACTTGCGCATGGAGCTCCACTTAACAACATAAAATTTTCTACTAAACTAAGCCCAGTCTACTGATAACACGTCTATGCCTGAGCCTGAGTTGCATTTGGCGAACGAATGTGGGTTACATTTGATATTGTATAGCTTATTACTTTGTTGGATGATTTAGAACGCATTGTAGACTGTAGAGTAGAATGTTTCTAGGTATTCGACGATGCGACGTTCCTAAATGTGGCACATGACTTTATTTCCGAAGTATTTGCTTGTTTTTTTTTCCGCCATAAATAACATTTTTGTAACTTTGGTGACTATTAGTGCGAGCTTGCTCCATCGTTGACTCTGTTTCGGTTTCCTCTAGCCTAGATAGAGTCAAGACAGGAAAAATATCAGGACTGGCTGAGGCAAGAAAATATATTATTCAATTGGCTACTTTCCAACTAGTCAAATCAGCAACTTTTTATGAAATGTCAAAAACGCTTTTTTGTATGAAAATAGTAAATTATGACGTCACAAGTCACATTTTAGTAAATATTGACTAATCAAATCAATAACTTATATACTTTTAATTCGATTATTAAAATCTAAATGTGCATTTTTTTTTAATGATGAATGAAATCCACAATATTTTTAGCCATTAGTTTTAAGTATAAACGTTTTGAATTTTTTAAGCTACCCAGTCAAGTACCCAATTACAAGAATAACTTTTGCCCACTAGTTACACTATGTTCCCATTTCTGTTTTGTAAAATAAATACGTATTTATAGTGAAAATAAATCAATCATCCAATTAATTAAAAAAATAACTTAATTTCATCTTTCGTCTAAAAATAAACTCTTTGAAGTTATTTTCGTTAGATCAAAAAATAGCAATCGTATTTTCATTCTGTTGCAAAATTAGATGACGATGAATTAAATGTTTTCTAAAATTAGAAGTTTCTCACAATGTAATCACGTAGATGCATTCGAAAAAAAATGGTAGGTAGGTGATGTGATGATGGTAATTGTTTCTATTACATAGATGTATGTATACAGTCACGCCTTTACCCTTACGTGGCAGGCAGAGCGATTATTATTATATTATTATAATTCCACCTCAATAATACGAACCAGCACAGTTCCCGAAGTTTACACTTATGTATTAGGAAAAGCAGCAATGCATAGGTAACATACGTATGTAGTTATACCCAGTTGTGTAGAATAGAACGTGCTCGGTTAGTGGGCAAATGGAGGAGAGGTCACTCCAATTGACTCCAGCAGCTGATAATCCAGCAGGCACTTTCACGTATTGGTAAACTTGTCAGACGTGGCGGAATGACCTTTATTTAGGGCGTTTTTGCTCTGCCTACCCCAATAGGGATAAAGGCGTGAATTTATGTATGTTTATGTATGTAATTTTAACTCCAGTTTTCATCATAAATAGCTTTAACTCATTGCGACTATAACGCATCTAGTTTACAGATTATGACCTAATTAATTGCCGTGTTATTAATTTGAATTACCCACACTGACGACAATTTTAGTTTCCATTACTGCTAATATTAGATGCTTCAAAAATACGTTTTATTTAAAACCAGCTTTGCAAACCACGGTTTAAAACGAGGCTTGTGTATTCTCATGAGAAAAGTAGCATATCTCACGCTTGGTTAATTAACTAGAAATAGTGAAAAGTGTGGATTAAACAGGGATTTTTAAAATAGGTTTAGACAAGGTTTACTTTTTTATAACCTTTGTGCTTATAGACTAAAAAAACTATTATCCCAAACTAAAGTTAATTATACAGCTACTTTATAAATATGTAATTTTGTGTAAATAAGAGTTACATATTCATCCTACAATCAGAAACAAAACAACTATAATCCGTTACAAACAGTTTATCTATCAAATGCACTAGTATTATAAATCCAAGAAAACTAGTACACAAAAACACCGTTAAGAATGCCTTCGGTATCAGTTCTTTTGTTTTGTTGTTGTGACGTCTATACAGCCTTGACCGTGGGAGAGTTCAATGTATTTCCCATTTCTTGCACCATTTTGTCATTATTACGAACTGGTACATATAGTTTTTGCTGTATAGGTATGTGATCATTAGTTTATTTGTTAGGTGCATAGAAGCATACTGGTTTTGGTTGATATTGGCCTCGATTCACGCCGGCACTAATTCTAATTCTTAGTAGCGCTGTCACTTTCTTATATTTGACATAAGAACAGGATAGCAAATAAACACATGACATTGATATTCCTAATCTGACATAACACTGCTTAAATTACGTAAAATTAGTAGTGAGCACGCTCTATGGTCATTCCTTATTTAAAGCGCCGTACGTCAAATTGTTCTTATGTCAAATTTAAGAAAGTGACAGCGCTACTAAGAATTAGAATTAGTAATAGTGCGTCCTGAATTAGCACCATTACCTTTTGGTTTTACTGCTTAGAGTTATTTTATTTTCGCCCTTCAAACATACGACATGAAACCAAAGAAGCCGAAGTTTTACGTAAGCTGGATTTAAACGTACTATGTATTATATTTCTGTGTTTAAACTTAGGACGACTGCGACTAGGCGATCCATGCTACAGCTCATAAAAAAAACACAATTAGAATAAGATTTCGTCGGACAAGAAAGATTGTCTCGCTCTTATCTCCTGCTGGCACACCTATTGTCTCTTTCTATTACCTCTACCTACAGTACTTTTGTTTTACTAGTAGAGTATATACCTATGCAAGTCTGCATTCGCATGTATGCAGACAGTTTGTCTACGAGTTGCGCATTGCGGCGAGGGAGCGGTAACAAATTTGCAGTTTTAATTGCATTTCCAAACAGTTAAGTTTAGGTTCAGTTTTTATGCAAATAGACACAGGATTTACTTAACAAATTTTACTAGTAATAAAATAAAATCATAGAATGTCCAAGTCAAGCCCGACGACAGTCTCTCTGTTCTGTTGTGGGAAAAACTGGATACGTATAGATAATGATTCATCGCAATAATGACAAGAATAGCGCAAAAAAGAAGAGCCTATGTCTAACAGTGGGCCACATAGGAAACTTAATATAGGGGTAAAATGGAATTACAGTACAAATGTATGAAGTTATTGGTCTAGAAACGAACGCAATAGTGTTTATTTTGTACCTTGATTCACCTAGATATTTAACGCCATCTAATTATAGCCATAGTCATCAATATCGTGTAGAAACTACACCAAGGCGTTACTAATTTCTAATTTACCCAGTTCACTAATCACCTCGTCTCACTTTCATTACTGTCATTTGTTTTATTAATCGCTTTCTTCGATGATTCTAGCGATCTAGCCTGCGCCACAGCCTTAGTGGTCTTGTGGTCTAAGGTCTGAGGTTATGGGTTCGATAATTACGGCGGCGAACTTCCCGTAGGAAAAGAACTGTAGCACATTTATCAAATTCAAATTCTATCATCAGACTGTCTGAAAAGTAAGACGATGTGATGATTTGGAGGCTTCTTTGAGTCATTTGTCTGAGTTGAAAAAAAAAAATAACCCTCAAAACTTGTCAGACGTGAACGATCTTTGACTAAGTCGTTTACGCTCTGCAAACCCCATTAGGAATAAAGGCGTGAATATATGTATGTATGTATGTACGTGGACTCCAAAACCCATTTGAAGAAGAAGAAGTCAATCTGGTACAGGGTTGGCATGATTTAATCATTTTCATCAAACGATTTTTTCAATAAAAATCAATGATTTAATCAATTCGTTGATGGTTGATCGATCGTTGATGATTGTTTGGCGATTGATCAATCGTTGATGGTTGATCAATCGTTGATGATTGTTTGGTGATTGATCAATCGTTGATGGTTGATCAATCGTTGATAATGGTTTGGTGATTGATCTATCGTTGATGATTGTTTGGTGATTGATCAATCGTAGATGATTGTCTGGTGATTGATCAATCGTTGATGGTTAATCTATCGTTGATGATTGTTTGGTGATTGATCAATCGTTGATGGTTATTCTATCGTTGATGATTGTTTGGTGATTGATCAATCGTTGATGGTTGACCAATCGTTGATGGTTGTCTGGTGATTGATCAATCGTTGATGATTGTCTGGTGATTGATCAATCGTTGGTGGTTGTCTGGTGATTGATCAATCGTTGATGGTTGATCAATCGTTGATGATTGTTTGGTGATTGATCAATCGTTGATGATTGTCTGGTGATTGATCATCGTTGATGGTTGATCAATCGTTGATGATTGTCTGGTGATTGATCAATCGTTGATTGTTATTCTATCGTTGATGATTGTTTGGTAATTGATCAATCGTTGATGGTTGTCTGGTGATTGATCAATCGTTGATTGTTATTCTATCGTTGATGATTGTTTGGTGATTGATCAATCGGTGATGATTGTTTGGTGGTTGATCAATCGTTGGTGGTTGATCAATCGTTGATAATGGTTTGGTGATTGATCAATCGTTGATGGTTGATCAATCGTAGATGATTGTTTGGTGATTGATCAATCGTTGATGATTGTCTGGTGATTGATCAATCGTTGATGGTTGACCAATCGTTGATGATTTTTTGGTGATTGATCAATCGTTGATGATTGTCTGGTGATTGATCAATCGTTGATGGTTGATCAATCGTTGATGATTGTTTGGTGCTTGATCATTCGTTGATGGTTGTCTGGTGATTGATCAATCGTTGATGATTGTCTGGTGATTGATCAATCGTTGATGATTTTTTGGTGATTGATCAATCGTTGATGGTTAATCAATCGTTGATGATTGTTTGGTGATTGATCAATCGTTGATGGTTAATCTATCGTTGATGATTGTTTGGTGATTGATCAATCGTTGATGGTTGTCTGGTGATTGATCAATCGTTGATGGTTGATCAATCGTTGATGATTGTCTGGTGATTGATCAATCGTTTGTGGTTGATCAATCGTTGATAATGGTTTGGTGATTGATCAATCGTTGATGGTTGATCAATCGTAGATGATTGTTTGGTGATTGATCAATCGGTGATGATTGTCTGGTGATTGATCAATCGTTGATGATTTTTTGGTGATTGATCAATCGTTGATGATTGTCTGGTGATTGATCATCGTTGATGGTTGATCAATCGTTGATGATTGTCTGGTGATTGATCAATCGTTGATTGTTATTCTATCGTTGATGATTGTTTGGTGATTGATCAATCGTTGATGGTTGATCAATCGTTGATGATTGTTTGGTAATTGATCAATCGTTGATGGTTGTCTGGTGATTGATCAATCGTTGATGGTTGATCAATCGTTGATGATTGTCTGGTGATTGATCAATCGTTGGTGGTTGATCAATCGTTGATAAAGGTTTGGTGATTGATCAATCGTTGATGATTGTCTGGTGATTGATCAATCGTTGATGGTTGACCAATCGTTGATGATTTTTTGGTGATTGATCAATCGTTGATGATTGTCTGGTGATTGATCAATCGTTGATGGTTGATCAATCGTTGATGATTGTTTGGTGCTTGATCATTCGTTGATGGTTGTCTGGTGATTGATCAATCGTTGATGATTGTCTGGTGATTGATCAATCGTTGATGGTTGTCTAGTGACTGATCAATCATTGATGATTGTTTGGTGATTGATCAATCGTTGATAATGGTTTGGTGATTGATCAATCGTTGATGGTTGTCTGGTGATTGATCAATCGTTGATGGTTGATCAATCGTTGATGATTGCCTGGTGATTGATCAATCATTTGTGGTTGACCAATCGTTGATGATTTTTTGGTGATTGATCAATCGTTGATGATTGTCTGGTGATTGATCAATCGTTGATGGTTGACCAATCGTTGATGATTTTTTGGTGATTGATCAATCGTTGATGATTGTCTGGTGATTGATCAATCGTTGATGGTTGATCAATCGTTGATGATTGTTTGGTGCTTGATCATTCGTTGATGGTTGTCTGGTGATTGATCAATCGTTGATGATTGTCTGGTGATTGATCAATCGTTGATGATTTTTTGGTGATTGATCAATCGTTGATGGTTAATCAATCGTTGATGATTGTTTGGTGATTGATCAATCGTTGATGGTTAATCTATCGTTGATGATTGTTTGGTGATTGATCAATCGTTGATGGTTGATCAATCGTTGATGATTGTCTGGTGATTGATCAATCGTTGATGGTTGTCTAGTGACTGATCAATCATTGATGATTGTTTGGTGATTGATCAATCGTTGATAATGGTTTGGTGATTGATCAATCGTTGATGGTTGTCTGGTGATTGATCAATCGTTGATGGTTGATCAATCGTTGATGATTGCCTGGTGATTGATCAATCGTTGATGGTTGTCTAGTGACTGATCAATCATTGATGATTGTCTGGTGATTGATCAATCGTTGATGATTTTTTGGTGATTGATCAATCGTTGATGGTTAATCAATCGTTGATGATTGTTTGGTGATTGATCAATCGTTGATGGTTAATCTATCGTTGATGATTGTTTGGTGATTGATCAATCGTTGATGGTTGTCTAGTGACTGATCAATCATTGATGATTGTTTGGTGATTGATCAATCGTTGATAATGGTTTGGTGATTGATCAATCGTTGATGGTTGTCTGGTGATTGATCAATCGTTGATGGTTGATCAATCGTTGATGATTGCCTGGTGATTGATCAATCATTGGTGGTTGATCAATCGTTGATAATGGTTTGGTGATTGATCAATCGTTGATGGTTGATCAATCGAAGATGATTGTTTGGTGATTGATCAATCGTTGATGGTTGATCAATCGTTGATGATTGTCTGGTGATTGATCAATCGTTGATGGTTGTCTAGTGACTGATCAATCATTGATGATTGTTTGGTGATTGATCAATCGTTGATAATGGTTTGGTGATTGATCAATCTTTGATGGTTGTCTGGTGATTGATCAATCGTTGATGGTTGATCAATCGTTGATGATTGCCTGGTGATTGATCAATCGTTGATAATGGTTTGGTGATTGATCAATCGTTGATGGTTGATCAATCGAAGATGATTGTTTGGTGATTGATCAATCGTTGATAATGGTTTGGTGATTGATCAATCTTTGATGGTTGTCTGGTGATTGATCAATCGTTGATGGTTGATCAATCGTTGATGATTGCCTGGTGATTGATCAATCGTTGATAATGGTTTGGTGATTGATCAATCGTTGATGGTTGATCGATCGAAGATGATTGTTTGGTGATTGATCAATCGTTCATGATTGTCTGGTGATTGATCAATCGTTGATGATTGTTTGGTGATTGATCAATCGTTGATGCTGGTATGACGTGTCTGTTAACATTGGCATGAGCTGAGCATGACTGTAATGTGATATTAATAGTTACAAAATACAGATAAAACTCGCTTCCTCCGTACAGCTCTGATTATGCGCACCGAGATTAGGATGTGAGTGACGGGTGTACATCCCTACATGAGTCATTATTGTGATAAGCAATTGTGGCTCTACTGTAAAACCGAACTAGTGGTCAGTCTAACCCGATTGTCAAATATACAGAAACAGAAAGTATGTTAAACGGGAGGGAAAATAATCCAAAATCTCGAGGAGGGCAGGGTCTAATCCCGCTGTTTTTGAAATACGCCGGACCATCGCTCTGCTACTGAGCCACTTTTCCACTTTCAGTTGCCATTCATGATGCGTTACAGCAAAAGAGAACTTACTACATTGTGTTTCCAAATACTCAAATAATTTTTTTTTTAATGTTAGAGCGACCTTTCTGTCACCTCTGACCGGAAAAAAGCACAAAAAGAATACTTAAGCCAATTTGTTTATTTTTACAATAGTTTTATCAGTCAACACCCCCAGGAACGTGACTCATTCTTGATCTGAGACGAGGCGTCGCCAGAATCGCCTGATGATGCTAAAACGTGCTCTATGTGGTACAGCTTTCAAGATTATCCTGTTATAAAATACCTAATCGTTGAGTCTGTTCTATTTAAAGTTGCTAGTCATATCGTGTTTAGAGTTTTAGACACAGAATGCGCTCATAAGTAATCTGTGCTCTGGTGACAATAATTTTGTGAATTATGTTACCTGTGTGTTCAAAGAGTTTAGTAAGAAATTATTCTTATGATGGGAATAAGCTATATTATCCTGCCGTAAATTTTTTTTTTTTTTTTTTTTTATTTAAACATTAATTTACAAAACAGAACACTAAAATATAAATGCAGTATTCGTATTGAGAAAAATATTTTAAATAGTTTCTAGGGATGCAATGTTTTTCCCTACGTTCTTCCAAATATCGATATCGATATATATCGATTTCGATATTTCGTTTGCATCCCTAATAGTTTCTGACTGAACTGTTCCCACTGTCGCCCAAAATAAGCATAACTGGCGTGGTTCGTCAAAAAAAAGTTACTCAGCGTCAAAACTGGATCAACGAGAATTCTCCCATCGCATTCCCATGGTTAAGACTATACGTGCATAACAAAACCCATGTCCAACAGAGCCATGTTTTTGCTAGTATAGTGTGAGAAAGAAGTTCTAACTATTACAAAAAAACAGGCGAAGACATACCAATCCTACTATCAGATGAGTATTACAATAATCAAGAAGAGAGAACTGTATGAATCATGCGATAGTACTGACCTACCTATTTAATTATACTGCGTAAAGTAGTGTTTCGATTTCATGTTCCTACCTAAATACCTCTAAAGATAATCACACATCACTACATCCAAATTGCAGTACCACACGCGAGCTGCGAAAACTTACCGGTTTTGTGGTAACTGTAAACGCGCCCAGTTGTTATGCATACAATCACTCTTACACCCCTTACGCAGTAGGCAGAGAGAGCGTCAAAGCCATTTAGCCTATTAGCAATTTAGTTTATTATTTATTCATAAATATATTTCTAAAATCAAAACAGAGAGCCAGCTAAATCACAATTGATAAAAGCCTTCTAAATGACTTAGAATACAACAATGCTACGCACTTTGTTCTCCATTCTATACAGTAGTCCTTGATTTGCCTTTTATGTGGCGCCCGACAGAGACAAAGCCACACAATGGATATAAATCACTAAATAAAACCTGATAAGATCTTTATTAAACTGATTGGATTATGGAAAAATATAGTAGGATTACGATTAAGAAGTGAGACAAGTTTGGAAACACGTCTTTCTAAAATAACATTCGAAATAAGTCGTAAAACACGTTGATAGGAAGTTGTTGACGCTTTGACTTGTCAACTGCTAAAAGCACTGGCTGAATTGCTAGTCTGCAGAAGCCATTAATTTTTTTTAAATTTATATGGCCTGGATGCGAGTCTTTTGGGCCAGATCTTATAAATGAATGACTTGTCAAATCCATAGCGTAAGTAGATTTTATGTTCGTGTTTCGTTATGAGGGGTACTACCCGCTTACAGTGTGGGTAGGGATAAGGCTTCTCTAGTCCTGTTGTCAATATTTACAATTCGGTTGATGGACTTTGGCGTGATTTGATTACAGAGATTAATTGGAATGTTGAAATATTTCCGGGAATGATGGGTCATGTGATGTGTTAATTTCCGGGTACGAAAACAATGGAATTCTTAGAAATTCCCGG